>VZTU01029360.1:0-42837 GCA_013400835.1 Zapornia atra | reverse complement strand
GAAAATTGCAGCAAAATACTGAGCAGGAGGAAAAATAATTCCCAAGTGTAACCCTGTATGAGATGTGCTATTAACATACATATACATATATGGGGAATATTTATTTGGTGATAAGTCAGTATTCATCATACTAGTATAATGTATTCCTTTTACTCTTTTCCGCTCAATGTTCTGCTTCTCAACAGAGGAGCAGTTGCCTATATCAAGGACGGACCACATCAGGACCCTCTTCTTGATAAGGAGCACGTCTGCATAAAATTTTTGAGGATGTGGATAGGATAGGACTCCAAACAAAAGCTGATTATTTGGAAGGGATCTGGATTTTGAACAAGAAAAAATGTGAAGATCTATCCTGACATTTCCCAAACTAACATTCAAGGGAGAGGAAAAAGACTCAAACACCCTCCTGTGGTCCTGGGTGCATGTATGTGGTGGTTTGACACTGGATGGATGCCAAATGCTCATCAAAGTCGCTCTATCACTACCCTTTTCTGGTAGATGGGGGAGAAAATATATGTTGAGAGGCTTAGGAGTCAAGATAAAGACAGGGAGAGATCATTCCGTAATTAGCATCACAGGCAGAACAGACTCAGCACAGAATAGAGGAAACTATCTAATTTACATACACTACACACAGAGTGAAACCAGAACTGGATAATGAGAAGTACAACCAGATCTTAAAACACCACCCCCACCCCTCCCCTATTAGCATACTTTATGGAAGGCACTANACAGTTAATTTTTGTTTAAGCTGACATCAAAGTTGATGTCTGTTTTCAGGTAGTGGGCAGTGAATTTAATTAAAAGGTACTAGGAGTCTTACATAATTAATACCACTGGTAAAAATGGAAAAGGGAATATAAATTTGACCTCCAGCAGATAATCAGCAAATTACACCTGAAAAGATGTCATCCCTCTTGATCAAGACAGCTGGAAACCGGCATGCTGTCTGGAACTCCTCCCTGTGGTTCAGTGGCAAGTAGGACTTGAGCATCATCAAGAAGTCCTCTTGTAGACAAGCGTTTTGCAGTTACAGTAATACCCCCTGTGAGATTGATGCTCAGGCTTTCTCGAGGACACGCTAAAGGTTTAGCCTGATTCATTGAGGTTTACAGGAGTAATAGAGCAGTGTGACTGTGAGTAATCTGATCTTATATATGGGAAGGTTTTGTTAGCCTGTGCAGGCTTAGTAACTCCCTGAGTTTGTGGCTTTGTTCAGTTTGTCAAAAGGGCAGGTAGACAGGCAGCATTCACGTTTTAGGACAGATAAAATTGACTTATATGTGGTGTGAGCCAAATTGACACCTTTCCTACCTTTCATTGGTGATTGGGGGAGTAGTGAGAGAACTGCATATACCTATGTAGTTTGGTGGATACTGTCCACTTGTTGTAGGCTAGAACAGGACAAGCTGTCCTAGACACTCCAAAGACATTTTATTCACTTGTATTGGCAGTATCACCAACTTCCAGAGGAACTAGTGCATCAACCCTTGTTACTCAGTATCCACTGCAAACAGGATGTGATGTGGTAAGTTCACATTCACGTGTGAATGGAATGAAAACATGTTGCTAAACAAGTTGCAAAGATTTCCAAGTTAATGAAACCTTGGACAAAAGAACAAAATTCCTCTAGAAAAGAATGAGAAAAGATTGTTAAAAAAGTATTAAAATTATTAATTATCTGATAAGTTAAAAGAAGAATTATTACAATTATTAAAAAATTATAGATACAAATCTGTTGTTTCACTGATCTCATCTATTGATCGATAACTTTTCTATATAATTTCAGAGAATACAAGAAAACTAGAATTGTGCACAGACCGTGGAATTTCTAAAGCAGAAAAAGTTTCTTAGCTTGTTGGGACTGCAGTATTGACAGCAGCAGCAGGAATACTGATGCTGATTGTAACTAAAATTTTGAAAACAGAATGTAGTTATTGCTGGAAACCTGCTCTAAACAGCCGTGTAGGATACTGCTGTTTTAAGGGAACAACTAAATTCCAGAAAGGCAGCACCACCAGCTCTAGACAACCCATTGCTACATAAAGGTTTAAGAAGTGACGTAAGAGGGGACCACTGAACGAGAGAAGCTGTCAGATAGACCAGCCCTCTAGAAGGCTGTTTCAGCTTGGGCAGCATTTAGCTAACCGATAGCTGTCTTCAGTCATGTGCTAAGTGCAGAATGGCTCTTGCCCAGCTTCCTGACTGGCAAATTGCCTTCTCTACTTCCACAAGTCTGCCAAGTGGATCTATGTCATACTTGGTGATAAAACTTTGAATTTTAAAGTTAAAATTATAGATGAGGAGCATGGTGCTTTAGGAGTGGAGGGGTTATGTGTGGTCAATGTACTTTTAAGGTCTGGAACTTTTTGTGTGGCAGACTTCAAAAGACATGTCAGTTGGCAATCACTTGCAGTTGGAACAGGATTGGAGACTAAACCCAAGATTAAAGTGAGGATGGACATAGTTTGCAAATAACTACTGTGAAAATTGAATTAATTTTTGCCATTACTTTGTTTTTCTTCTTTTTAGTTTGAGTGTATTAAAGTTATTGTGGAGGGCATATCTGATTCACTGGATATGTGGAGTGACATCATTTTCTAATCCAAAAAAGGCTTCTTTTGACCGTAGATCCTGATTTGGAGCTTAAATGGAATAAAAATCATGGTTAAGAGTGATACCATAGCCAGCTGTGACAAGCTGAATATAGCATGGCATAAAGGGTAACGAATGGACGATTTCTATCTTAGTGCATGTAGCTGGTGATGTACTGGATCTTGTTTCTAGACTGAGAGAGTGGGTGTATGAGTACGTCAAAGTTACAGCCTTGTTAGAGACAGATCATTAACTTCTTACTGTGAGGTTTCTATTTACTTTATTGCCCATCAAGGAAGAGGATCAGTTTTGATGGTTTACTTTCAGACATTAATGGAACCAAATGGATTTTAAACTGCTGTTAGTCAGCAGCAGATTATTGGGACATTATCAGAATTGTCCTAGGTAGTACATGTTGATAAACTCCAAATGTCACCTTCTAGTACTGGTATATCTTGGTGAATATATAGCATGAGAGGAAACAAATGAAATAGAGCTTTTAGCAAAAATAATGATGTAAATGAGAGTAATCATGACAAGGAATTTTAGAGAAGGTCATGGCTATGATGGAAGCAAAGAAAAGCTTTTACCCCAGTTGTGTTGAGCTGCTTTGTTTTTATGAGTAGAAAATTAGACTCTCATGATTATCCCAATTCTTTCAAATTTTTCTTTTGCAATGAAATATATTTATAAAAACAATGCTTAAGCTTTTTTGTTTCACAGTCTGGTACAGCATCACACATATATGACAAATATTCATAGGTCATCAAAATTGAAAGTTCATTACAAAGCACATTTCTACCATCACATAAACAACGGTGAACTTCCAAAATTAATTTGTAGTACAAATTGAAAGTATTTTGTTATATATATAAATAAATGGCACTGTGAGTAACTCTGTAGACTTGTCTTACTGCAGTGCAAAATAGTGGTATCTGTAGACACTCTGAAATCTTATTTTGAAGTCAGGCTTTTATGGAATAAATATGGCTGCAAGTATTACCTGGTGATATGGGAAGGAAGAAGAGCCCAGGGTGATTTATGCTTTCTTTTGGGCCCTATTGCATACATTTTGTTTAGAGGGAGGCCTTGCATGGACTGTTGAGAGTTCATTGGTTTCATGGTATGTACTGTGAGGACTGTCTACCTCCAGCAGCATAAAAACTGGCTTATATCCTCCCAGTGGTCCTCCAAGAAGGGGGTCTTGGAGGAGCCCTGTGGCTCCTGTTCTGCCCACTACCTTGGTAATTTCACATACAAATTCTTCTACACTTGATCAAGAGATGACATGAGGAAACAGAAGTCATTAATAGAATAATTGATATCCAGACTGCCAGCCCTTAGGGTAAGGTAAATTCCCTTCCCAGCACTCTCAAAAAAGATGAGATAGTGCTGCTTCTGTGCACAGGGTAGCCAGTTCAGTCACAGGTTTGCAGGACAGTCCAGAATGCGTGGGATGAGCTTCTGCTTTCCTGTCTCTGCCCTGGCCCTTGCCTCTTGTTATGATCAACCAAGTCTTTGGTTTCCTCTGGTCATGAAAGTGGGGCTTATAACTGTGGGGCCTCCAAGTCTGAGAACCTGCTAATCCTTAACACTTTCATTATACAAGTCTGCCATGAGTGCAGGAAGAGTAAACATGGAGATCATCTGCATGTCAGATGAGAGGTTGAGATGGATATCAAGCTTGTCTACAAGAGGACTTCTTGATGATGCTCAAGTCCTACTTGCCACTGAACCACAGGGAGAAGTTCCAGACAGCATAACTGTTTCCAGCTGTCTTGATCAAGAGGGATGACAGCTTTTCGGGCGCAATTTGCTGATTATCTGCTGGAGGTCAAATTTATATTCCCTTTTCCATTTTTACCAGTGGTATTAATTATGTAAGACTCCTAGTACCTTTTAATTAAATTCACTGCCCACTACCTGAAAATGGCAGGTCTTTAGCCATTTTCCCACACAATGTATCTATTCCATGTGACTCCAGGTACTGCTCCAGAAGTGTGTGGTATCACATCTGCTAGCCTTATATGATTAACTTGGGTATGCTTGGACTTACAAATAACATTAAATGTCTTTGTTTAGGCAACTGAATCATATTGATAGCTTGTGGAGCAGGGAGAAGCCCCAAATTTCAAGTAAATCTGTCTCCATTGGCCATTCTGTCTTGCTGCTGTGTCCCTTTACCTCATTTATGCATGCAAAAATATGTGGATTGGTCCCATGCTTTAAACTGTGAAATGATAAAGAAAAGTTGATGATTAAAAGAAAAAATGCATCATGAAATCCTGACATTCAGGTCCTGGTCTGTATTAGGTGTCTGTCATTTAAATGTCTGTCTGTCTGTCTGTATCTCTCTCTATATATATATCTATCTATATCTGTCTATTACATTTAGTGTTGAATCACTTTTTTTGAAGACAAAATAATTATCTGAGGTTTGCTCATGAAGTTTGTGCCACTTTCTTTCATTACAGGTAATAGAAGGTAATAGTGGTTTGGCCTAAGATCCACGTATTCCTTATTTCTGGCTTCATAGTTCCACCTTCATAGTTCCCTATTTCCAAGTCTAAACCCAGCCTGTTTCTAGTCCCTCATCACACTCATTGACTGTGTCCTGCTGAGCTCATTGAACGTTTTGAGAATCTGATGTAGTTTTGCGTGGCTGGGTTCTGGTGGAGAAGAGGGGCTTCAAGGGTGACTTCTGCAAGAAGCAGCCAGAAGCTCTCTGCAGGCCCCACAGAGCAAACATCAGCCGGCTCAAGGCCGGACTCACCGCTGACCAAGGCTGAGCCCATCAGCGACGGTCACAGTACCTCTGGGAATCACATTTAGGAGAAGAATCCCCACAAGCAGCTGCTTTTTGCTACCAGAGATGGGATTGAGAAGGTGTAAGGAACTGTGTAGACACCAAGGCCAGGGAAGGTGGGGGCAGGTGCCCCAGGCGCTGGAGAGAAAGATGCCCCTGCAGTCCATGGAGAAAACCATGGTGGAGCTGGTGTCCCCCTGCAGCCCATGGAGAAGACCAAGACCCCACCTGCAGCCCGTGGAGAGGCCCCATGCTGGAGCAGGTGGAAACATACAGAAGACTCTGACCTGTGTTGGAGCAAGCCCCTGCCAACACTTGCAGCCCATTGAGAGAGATGGAGACACACAGATGAGTGAGGGAGAGAAATCCATGCTGGAGCAAGTTTGCTGGAGGTGCATGTGACTCCATGGGGGACCAGGCTGGAGCAGTCTAGGCCTGAGAGACATTCTGTGATTTATGACTGCATCCCACAGAAGTGACCCACACTGGGGCAGCTGATGAAGAGCTGAAAAGACTCACATTGGAGAAGCTCATGGAGGACTGTCTCCTGTGGGTGGGCCCCCACAGTGCAGCAGAGGAGGAGTGAGAGGAATGCCCCCAATCTAAGAAGGAACACAACTTGTGAGGAACTGACTGAAACCCCTATACCTCATTCTCTGCCCCTCCCTGTGCCACAATGAGGTGGGGAAGAAGGGAGAGAAATTGTGACTAAAGTGAAGCCTGCTAAGGAGGGAGAGGTGGGGGGACATGCTTTAAGATCTGGTTGCACTTCTCAGTACCCCACTCTGGTGTCACTGGATGTGCAGTGCAGTGTAATGAATTAGAGAGTTCTTTCCTTTATTCTGTGTTGAGTCTGTTTTGCCCGTGACACTAATTGCAGAATGATCTCTCCCTGTCCTTATCTTGCTCCTAAGTCTTTCAATATATATTTTCTCCCCTTTCTGGCCTAAAAGTGGAGTGACAGAGTGACTTGGGTGGGCATCTGGCCTCCAGCCAGGGCCAAACTACTGGAGAATCCTTCATAGAACTCAAAAAGTAGGTGAAATTCTGTGATGGTGAGAAGGTGGTATAGTCTCCTTTCCAGCTTTGTTATATAAAGGAGGCCATCTCTGCAAATAGGAAAAGTCACAGTGTATTGCAAAGTTGATCAGTCAGGCCGTCTGAACTCCTTCTACCCTGAATGCTGGTGAGAGTGCTATCCATTATGTAGAACCAAAACCAGCAAATTTGAAAAAACCTTGGCAGGCTCCTGCTTCTCTGTAGCAACGTGGTGGTAACAGTTAATTAAAGGGTGCCTTAGGTCTTGCTCCTCTCACCCCAGGTTCTCATGAGCCTTTGCTTTTAATGGCTACTTGCCTCAGTGAGCTGCAGTACTGCCAGGGTCAGTGTGACCTGAATGTACGGGTATTGTGAGGTTTGACTCAAACAAATCAGTTTACATAAGTAGTTTTTAATTGAGTTCTCTTTCTTTCCTACTTTCTGGTTCCTGAGATGGCAATCATGTTTTCAGATCTTTCCACAGAACAATGACAATTTGATTTTAATTTTTTTTTTAAATGAAAGCTAAGGTTCTGACATTATATCTGGATTCCAGTAGCTAGTGTTTTAAGAAGAACATCAAATATGTCCTTGATAGAAACATTAGAATTTCCAACTATGAAATTTAGGTCTGCAAAGAATGGGGCCATGGTAGCCTTGAAAGATGTGAAAGCAGAGTAACAAAAGTGGCCTACTTTATGGAAATGTGATTGTCAGAGAAAGACACTTTTCTCCATACTAATTGACAGAAACTCATGAGCTTTTGGTGGACGACAGGGGTGAGGAAAGGGAAAGGATAGTGTAGGGGCAAATAATGGAATAAATATAACCTCCAGAGAGGACTGTAAAGAATCAAAACAAACTTAAGCTATTAGATTTCTGTTGGTGTACATGGTATTTTGGCAGAGAAAAGAAATTTAAAAGGGATCTTAGCAGTAAACAGTAAGGGAGGTTCTGAGGAACAACTTGAAAATCTAAAAATGTGTTAATTTAAACCAATATTCACTACTCCAAACTGACTTATATTTACTAAGAATAAAATAAGAGAGACCTCTGGAGGACTAAGGATGAATTCCAGTAGCTCCATGCTTCTTAGATGTCTTTGATGTATGTCTAACTTGCTCAGCTGTTAGTAAAACATAGGAAAACAGAATAAAGGGGAGCATTCCTGAGAAGATCTAACTCAAATCTGCTGTTACTGTTAGGTAGAAAGAAAATACATGCACAATCCAAGCGAATGCTTTATCCACAAAATTTTGGTGCATGCTTTAGTAACCCTCTACTAGTGAAACACAAATCCTTAAAAGTATTAGTTCTGAAAATCTCAAAGATGAAGATGTAGTAAATCCAGACAATAAGAAAGTAATTTAAGCATCATACTTGTGCTATTTGGCTCCAACTGCAATATCCCCCAATTCAATATTACAAGCAAAGTAATCAACTCTTTTGAGGAAAATAACAGCATACCACCAACAACTTGCAATGCCTGGAACCACTTAGAAATGAAATAAAAGTACTATTTTTACCCTGTCTTGTTAGAAGTTGCACACAATTTTTAAGATCTTCTTCAAGCATCCTAAAAACTTTGTAAGCACATGCTTATCATTTACATCCTGCAGCAGGACAATTGCTGGTAATTTTTGTCTTTTCTTAGGATATTTATTCTGATCAGTGCAGTATGAGGGTGTTGACAGTATTAATCTTATAAAAAAAAAAAAAAGAGAAAGAAAAACTCCAAAATATACTTGGAGCTTCTCAGAAATAAAATCATATTCTTTTTATGGAAAAGGGAGGTCAAATCCTGGACTGTTTCCAACCCCAAGTTAAAAATAGTAACAAAGATGAATAGTCTCAGATAAAAGTATGTCTACATGTGGGAAAAGAAGGTAGACAGTAGGGATTTATTTGCAATTACTATTTTTTTTCTACTCAATGTTTTAATATTTTGGTTAAAATGATAGGCTATTTGTGTTTCAATTGCAGCAATGTCCTTTATGCAGAATCAAGATTATCTTCAAATGTGATGTCTCTTGAAAACTCTTGTTCAGACAAGGTATACAGGTAGAGGAGATGATGCCTGTTACTAGATCAGGACCCATCACTTTTTCAGTTACATGGTTATTATACCTGTTATTTCAGCCAAACACTTTTGCAATGATTCCTTTTTATTTTATGCTGTAAACATTATTTATCTTTAAAAAGTGTAGTTCTTTTTGTATGTTGGAGGAGAAGAGACATCATTTAGCACCTTCTTTTGTCTTAATGTCTTACAATCAGGCAAGTTTTCTTGTTCCATAGGCAGCAAACTCCAGCTGAGAAAGGTTTGTAGGGGGAACTCTGAGGGCTCAGAGACACAGGCAGGGGAAAAGGACAACATTTAGAGGTTTTACGCTTCATAAATTGCTCCTGCAAGAAGAACTAGTAGTGTGTTTGGACAGTGAGAATTACCAGAGCACACGGTCCTGCCTGCAGGCATAACCCTCTAGTGGAACAGGGTGGGATTTCAGTCGCACGTGGGAAATGTCTCCAGTGTCTTCTGAAGGGCAAGCCACGAGGGACGCAGCCCCTGCATACTCTGTGAGCACCCGAGCTCTGATGCCATGCAGAAAGGCGGGTGTTTAGCATGCAGCTGTCCGGAGAGGTATTTCTGCTGTGTTCCTTGAGGAGTGTTCCCACCGAGTCTGTGGGAACCCCATGGTCTGAGGTCTGTGAGGTGTGCTGCCCTATTGGATGTCCTGCCTCTGCCCAGTTAACATATATTATGTTGAGGATGATACATGATTGCTCTAAATACCCTAATGAAGCCTTGCTTGCTTTGCTGTTGGTTTCTGAGCTTTGGTGACCATTCACCTGTTATGGAGAAAACAGAAAATAGTAAAGCCTTATTAATATGAATTCCCTGTAAATTAAGCAAATAAAAATAAGCTGCAGATACCACAAGATAAAAGAAAAATGGAAACTGTAGAGTTTGGGTTTTTTAGGGAGATGGATAAAAGGACATCTTCAGAATCATGAAACTGATTCCTTTTAATTTGGATTGTTAGTAGCTACATTTTTTGACTCCCTTCTCTACAGATTTCACCAGATGACCTTTTCATACTACGATGACATCATATTTTGTTCCTTTCCCCAGATATCTACTCTAAGGAAAGACAGAATTTGAGTTGCTTTCAGGAAGTAATTGTTACCACTGACTGGGTATATTAGCTGCTGCCAGATTTAAAGGGATTATTCATCTCATTGGAAATAGTTGGGAACCAAAGAAACAGATTTTACTTTTCCCAGGCCTTCGGCATTTAAGCATTTTGCAAGAATACCTTCAGGAATCCACTGCTAAGCAATAAGGTATTGGATATAAATGGGCTGACATTGCACACATAAGGCTAATTTGCAAAGGAGAAAGATGGATTTGGGGTTAAAATAGGACATAGCAGTTGGAAAATCCCTACTGGGTTTTTTTTTGTGTCATTCTGAGAAACTAATTTAATTTATTTTGTCCTAGGTCACTGTAAATTTATGATAATGATAATATACCTGCTTGTAGTAATCATGCATATAATTGCATGATTATGAATCAAATAGTTGGTCCTGGGCTATTTTGAAGCTCTGCTGTCCAATACAGAATGTGCAGCAGAGAGCTGCTGGGACAATGCAGCCACTGGAGCTGGGATCGCCCGTCTGATAAGCCGCATGAGGGAGGACTCATCTGTGTGCTGCACTGGAAGTGGAAAGGGAGCCTGCTGCCAGGGGCAGGAGCAATATGCTGCTCCTAGGCAGCATCTCTGTGGGCACGTCCACACAGTTTTGGTGGCACATACTGAAAGAGGGCACAAATGCCTCGTCCTCTGCCTCATGCCTGTTTTCCTCCACTACTTGCCAACTGTTGGGCAGAAGTTGAGAAGGCAGGGATCTGTTCAGGTTAGGCTACAGACTAAGTAAGTAGAGGCATGGCATAACTTCCTTTCTGGCCCTGAAATCAAGACAGACTGTGGCTGTACAAGCATCTGCACCTCTGCTATTAATACTTTTACTCTTGAACACATCAGTACTAGTGCCAGCAGTTATCTGTGCCAAGCCTCTGTCTGAAGCCTGCAGCTCTTTTTCCTCTTCAGGTGGGATACCCATTCCAGAGTTGTGCAGAGCTTTGCCTCTCAGTCTAACTTAAGTCAGAATTTTCAGATTTCAAGGAAACCTTGCAAAGTAGCTCTGAAATTTGTTCTTATCCTTCAGGGGATGTAGAATGACAGACTCTGAGCTATGCTGTCATCTGTAGAGGTGTAACGGTGGAGGTTTTGACAAAAGTAATCAATTTTACAGGTAGGTCAGCAATTAAAAGAAATGCAAGAAATTTGGTCAATGAACAGACTTTACAGATGCTATGTACAGCCAGGTATGACAGTTAAAATTAACATTTCAGTACAACCTAGCCACCTATATATTTCATTAAGCAGAACTTGTAAAGGGCCTTGTGGAAGCACCATCTGCTGATTTCCAATAAAACTGCAAATGCCATGGAAACTTTCTGCTGTTTGTTCTGTGTTGAAATGGGCTCAGTGCTAAATGCTAAACCCAAGGTGCTTCCAGCTTGGATCCAGATTTGAATTGGAATGAGTTGTTTATGTTGCTCTGTAGTTTATGGACTGCTTGTCTTTCCTATGCAAGTCAGTGGAGAAAAACTACTACAACCTGAACTTCTCCTCTGGGCTTTCCAGACCATGTGATGTATCATCTACAGGATCACTCCTGTTACTTTTAATAATGACTCTTCATGATATTTATAAACATTCTAGGAGATCCCACTTCCTGATTACCTACATGTTAATTATACAAAAACAAACCACCTAGGTCTAGTACAGGGCCAAGATACAGTATGCCAGCTGAATACGCTGGAGTCAAAAGCAGTGACTCATTTACAGACCTGTTCTCCACTGTCATTTATAAACAAAAGGAAAACATATTTTCAAGGAAATAGTGGTTGAATGGATTTTAATAATTCTTTCTAGGTAGAATGACATGGAATACATTAGACCTAGAAATCATGAAGGGGATGTTTTTTTTATGTGTGGACAACTCTCCTTCATCTTACAGGATTTGGTCTGAAGACCTCAAGAGTGGGACATGCATTTTACTTCAGAGTTAATGAGAATACTGTAAGTAATGGTGAGAGCTGCATCACAATGCTGCAGAATAATTTTACAGGGAAGGTAAAACATTACAGTCTTCCTCAGACTAGTTGCACAGATAAAGTTTGTGGGACTGCTCACATGGGTAGAGTGAGAAATATTTGACCTATGGTCTTACATATCAAATATCTTTACATATTATTAACAATCTATAAAGTTGGACATAAAAATGTGACTTGTTAATGCCAAACTTATGTCATGTGGAACAGGAAGAGAAAGAACAGAGTCTTTCCTATATAGTTTGTCAAGACCTTTTTCAATAAACTTGTAAGTGGCCCATGGCCATAGGTGCAGATTATAAATTAGCTTGGAGGCAGGTGTTTCCGTGGCTGCAGGGAAACTAGTGCCAACATGTATTCACGTACCGTATCCACAATATCCACACTAGAAGCATGTGCCAGTGCTTGCAATAGACAACAAATGGAAGTAAGCTTGTGATGCTGGAACAAATTTCCTATTTACTGAAACTAAAACTGGAGCCTTAAATACTACAGCTGGAAGATTATTTTTTATCTCTGCCACTATTAAGATTCCCATTTCCTATGTTTTGCTTGTAATAGTTGATTTTTGATATGTAAAAACACAGAAAATAGCAATTTTTTGCTCTCTTCTATTGTTTCTCTTGTCTGTCACACACAAAATAATAAAGGTTAAAAGAAAGGAAAGAAGTTTCAGTTCTTTGTCTGGGATCCAGAAACGACAATGCTGAGTGGGCTGCTGCCTCAGTGCAGTTGACTGTCAGAGATCACCTCTACCAGAAGCTTCTGAAAAGGACCAAGAAACCCCATGGCAGACAAATGTGGAATAATGTGACAGCAGGGAGTATTCTTCATTGTGGTAGCCAGTTAGCAGTCAGATCCGTGTCTGAAATGTGCATCTGTGCTCTTCCTCTGCTGTGTGTAACTACGGTAGTTTTGACCGGTCACAGAGTCTAAGCCCTTTGAATCTCCCTAAATTCTTTTTCTGGGTTTTTATCTCATAGCAATGAGTTTAACACTTAAGTAAAGCAGGTCTTTTCATCACTCCTAAAAATAACTCCTATATTTATGGAAATGTGAATTAGAAACATATAATTTGGGATCACAGACGTTTAGATTCTTCTGTCTCATCTTTTCCAGCACTGAATGATCCAGAAAGGAGTGTGGAGGGATACATAGTGTACAACAAAAAGCCTTTGGAGTACTAGTTGAAAATATTTGAAGCTCCATGCTTTAGTGCTGCCTTTTGGTCACTGTGAGCTGCCCAAGGGGGCTGTGCACCAAGGGTGGTGGTGGTGATGGAGAGAAGGAGCGGAGGACCTTCAACCCCACTTTCTGCATCAGCAGTCCCAGGCTCTCTAGCAGTGAGTTAAAAAGGTCAAAGACAAGCCTGCTGTCCTCCTTGTGACCCTGTGTTCATACCAGGGCAGTGTCTGCAGGTAGCAGGAGGCTGGGCTGCCACAGGTCTGGGTGACACACACATGGTAGGGCAGCTCGCTCCCAGATCTGTTGCCTGCCTGGGTGAGCAGGATATGCTTCCCAGGGCTGCATGAGCCACTGAAATGGCACACATGAGGCTGCATTATAGGTGTGCTTCCTTTTTAATATTTTGAATGGGTGGCCTTCGAAATTTAATTCCCTCCTGGTTGTTTTATGAGGACAAAGAGTAAATAAGATTATTTTTGTTTGTTATGTGATTGCCTAGTGACCATCATTGTAGTAGCCATGGTTCAAATTTAGAGTAATAGACAGTTCCTAATTCTCCTATCTCAACATCTAAATAGACCAGACAGTTGAAGGGTAAGAAAAGTGGCAGAAAATGGAAGCAAAATAGGGTCTTCAATTTACATCCTTCATACCATTTTAATTTGCAGTGTATGCTTGCACTGGGGCTGCTGGTTTTATTTATTTCCAAGCTAAATAGTCTTTACATTTTAAGACTATGGAATCTTTCTTGTGACTGCAACACGCTTATCATCTGTCTCCAGTCACTTTCTATTTCTGTTAAATCCTTGCTTAGGTGGAGTAATCAGAACATAACATTCAACATGAGGGCATACCACTGATTTGCATAACAGCATTCAGATATTTTCAGTATTATTCCTTGTTACTTGCTGACCAAGGCAGTTGGAACAGATGTTTCCCCTGAGCTGTACACAATGACATCTAGCTGTTTTTCTTGAGCGTATAAGCAATGCAGAAGTGGTTTAAATTATGCTTGCCATTGTACATTGCTTTCTGAATTGGTGTAGTAATATTATCTATTATCTGCTCATGCTCCAGAAAAAAACAGCCCACAAAACCAAGAAAAATCCCCCTTTTCACAGTGGACTATGTAAATGGGGTTGGTGCAAGTTTTTTCCTTCTGTAAGTGCCAAAATGATACCTTTTTGATGAGCATATTATTAAAACTTTCTTTGCTGAATTTTTGGACATGGAGGAGTTTCCAACAGCTAGGAATGGCTGTAGAGAGCTAAGACTTAGGTTGCAATGTAATTGCTACATACTCCTCATCTTTTGTAAGACAGACATCTACAGGCAGCAGTTTCCCATGAGCTGAGCGTGCTTGGTAACTGACTTCTGATTCCCTCTCCCTTTACAGGAACTCTGCTGAAGGAAGTAATCCACATGTTCTTTGGTGACTGCTAAGGGTCACCTTCTTTTGACCCTATTTAAATGGATGCTTCAGGTAGCTTTAAATGTACATAAATTAATAGAATCTAGCCAGCAGATCCAACAGCTAATGCAACCGCAGCATCTTGTTTGTAAAATAACAACCAAGCCAGTTGGTTGCATTCTGTCCTGAGGCTTTTGCCATGGCAATCACGTATCATTTAATGACCTACATCCCCCAGAATGGTGCATAAAAACCCAATAGCTAACTTGTGCTTGTGGGATAGTTTTATCTGCAGAAATCTAGAATACAGTTTCCCAAGTGACGTGGCACAGATAAGTTTGTTGTCAAAATATTTGTGTTTTTAATTTTTTTGAGAGTAACTTTGTAAGAAAAGGATTTATCAAGAAAGTAAACATTACTGTGTTGTGTCATGCCTTATTGTCAACTAACAGAATCACATGTTGACTGCTGCACCTGCACAAACCCTTTATTTTATGTTTTGAGGCTTGAAAAGGAACAGTCTGCGGTATCCCATAGTGAGACGTATGGAGCTGGCTTCAAGACAGCACAGACCTGTATGAAATGAGAAAGTTGGAGGCTTTGTGAACTTTTATAGAGGATCAGAAGAAAGCAGTTTGGCACAGGTGTTTCTGTAATTGTGATACACTGGAAAAATTCAGCGTGTTCAAGCGCACTTATGCTGTGGCTACAGCTGTTCTAACTCATACTTCTATATGGATGGTGTGGTGTTTTAGTGTTTGCACACTTGGTCGTGTAATATAAAACAAGTAGGAAAGGGGATATTAGCTAGACCAAGGTGGTGGCCTATCTTTTTTTTGTTGTTATTTTATGAGGTTTTATCCCTCTCATACAAATGCCACTAGCAAAAACTGTGTCATGACAAAGTGACTGCGATGATAAAGTCCTGGTATCTCACAGAATCACAAGGTTGGAAAAGACCTTTGAGGTCATTGAGTCCAGCCATACCTGTTCTCTTCTAAACCATATTCCTGAGCACCTCATCTACCCATCTTTTAAATACATTCTGGGATGGCGACTCAACCACCTGTCNGGCGACGCAACCACCTGTCTGGGCAGCCTGTTCCAATGCCCGACAACTCTTTCTATGGAGATTTTTTCCTAATGTCTAATCTGAACCTGCCCTGGCACAGCTTGAGCCCATTCCCCCTCATCCTCTCACATGTCACTTGGGTGAAGAGATCAACACCCGTCTCCCTACAACCTCCTTTCAGGTAATTGCAGGTGGTGGTAAGGTCCCCACTCAGCCTTCTCTTCTCCAGGCTAAACAAACCCCAATTTCATCAGCTTCTCCTTGTAAAGTTTGCTCTCCAGCCCCTTCACCAGCCTGGTTGCCCTTCTCTGGACATACTCCGGGACTTCAATGTCTTTCTTGTAGTGAGAGGCCCAAATCTCCTAACTTTTCTGCCTCTCTCTGCTGTTCATCTTCATATGCCACTTGTTTTCCCTGAACTGGAAAACATAAAGCACAAATGCAGAGGGAGAGACCAAGGTAGGGATGTTCTGAGCCTCTCCTGCAGCCCTGAAGTATGGCAGTTTAAGCTATTATTTTGCTCCCTGGCTTGCAATTGGTTTCTGTGCATTTAAAAGAAAGGGATCTTGAACTTCGAGATCGGGTTGCACAGAACTGCATTCAGGGCTGTACTCTGTGCATCTGGTGATCTGAATTAATTTCAAAACAGGACTGGCATTATCATTGCTGCTATTATCTAACTTTTCTATATGGGGCAAGAAGTTTATTTCACACAGAGAATGGGGATATGTTCCTTGCCTACAGGAGAGCCCTGTCTGTGATGGAAAAAGCATTTGTGCTGTCTACGCTCTGAGCTTGCAGTCAGCTGTTGCTGGGATGGGTACTGGCTCAGGAAGACATGTCTGATCCTCTAACTGCCTGCCTTCCCTGGCTGAGACCGAGGTTACTCTGCAGTGTGGTAATCCTAAAATGAGATTGTGCATCTGTAGCCACTTAGGCATTTCCACAGCAGTTCGAGATTTAACTGTGGGGGGTTGACTTTGTTCCTAGTAGATCTACAAACAGTGAAGCTTCTGAAATACACTTTCTTACGGAGCGGCATTTTCTGGTTACATTCCCTGCTGTCTAATAAGTCACAGACTGACACTACAGCTTTTCCAGGGCCACTGATAGGAATTACTTTCTCATACTGGCTATCTGTTTTCATGAAGCTCATTGAGTAACTCCCCACTGCCACGTTGGTTAATTAAATGAGATAATGGCTTCAAAAATTTTGATGGATGGCCAGAGTCGATGAGAGAGAAATGCACAGATGCATAAGCATGTGCACAGACACACGCATACATGGAATGCTCACCATAATTAGGCTAATAAGCCTAATTTTCCTAGAAAAAGAGGCTCAAAATATAAAAAGAGAAGGAGGAACAAAGCTGCTGAATCTAATGGGGGAAATTCTGTAGCATAAACAAAAATTCGCCTTGAGTTTGATACTTCCGTTTCTTTTTTCATTAATAATCTTGACATGTCTATAGTGATTTCAGTGTCATTCATTGTCTTATTCCTGGTAGTGTATGTGAACAGTGAATCAGAACCAGTGGGATGAACAGAATGTCTCTTGGTAAGGGATTCTGCTGTAACCATCACTGGTGAGACATACAGGAAGGATATATTTTTGGACAGTTTTCATATAAAATCCACCATAATTTTGGAGACCAAACCTTTTGCAGGAACTTCAGTGGAGTGATGGCAATTTGTGACAGACACCAAGCAAATGAAGAGCTTTAGCTTACCAATTCTAACATTTTCTCTACTTGTTCATAATTTTGATTATACCTAGAGTGGCGCTTGACACACATCACATGATTGTTTGAATTAATATCACCTGAGTTTTATTTTTAAAAGGTAGGTGTTTAGGATGCATTAGTTGGCTCACCTCCTGAGAGAGAGAGAGAGAGAGTGAGAGAGGAATGGGATTGTCATTTTGATGATGATTTTGGAATGGAAGAAATTATACCTTTGCAGGTACCTCAACTAATAAACAAGATGTGCTGCATTTGAATTGCTAACGTACAATACATATTACCTACAGCCTCTGCTAACGCTTACGGACTACGCTGAGAAGTTCTTACCCAGAGATTGCTTAACATGGCTTGAAACTTTTACTACTTATGAAGTATCTACTTATTATCCTGTGCTTGGAGATTTTATTCCTTTTGAAATATTTACAAGTTGTTGATGATACAGGAATTCCTGTTGTTGGTGTTGGCTTCACTAGGGAAAGGTTCATGGCACTAACATGCTTATCATGTGTGTATAAGGTAAATTGAGTGATCATCCTTCACATGATATTAATGGTACTCAAATGTTTCTAGAGTACTACCACATCTTATGGGTAAGAATGACTGCATACTACATTTCCCAAAGAACAGCTCTGAAGTGAGGAAACTTTGAGAAGCTGGTTTTTGTCACAGTATTGTCTCTCCTTTAAACAATGTTTCTCATTAGATGGCTCCATCAATCTTCCTATAGAAGGGTGATAATATCTTATCACAACACACAGAAGGTAACATCCGTCTTCCATCTCTGTCTCATGATTCATACCATTTGTATTTGTGGTTTCAGTGCAGTTAGAAGTTGACAGGTATACAATTGGACTTTTTCTAAAAAGGTTGTAAGTTGTATTATTTACTTAAATAAGGCAGAATGATACTATGTTTATTTAATAGACACTTATTTTATCAAATCTCCTGTATTTTCTTTTAATTAGTTAAAACTGTAAGATCACCTACACAGAATTTGCAATAACTTTACAAAAATTAACAGTAACAGCATACCACGGATGAAGTCTGTAAAAAACACAGCAGACTGGTAATCTTGCTGATGATGACAAATTGAACTTTTCCATTTCTACTACTACAGTAATAAAGAGGAAGAGTTAAAGACCAGCCACTCTGTATGGGTTGAATATTTTACCCTTTCCTGGACAGGAAATATGTTATTTTCTATTCTTATTCATTTAGCAGACATGCATATAAAAAGGCTACCTCTTATTTTATGTACGTATGGTTGGTGCACACATCTGTTCATTTAACTGTACTATGCTGTTGTCCTACAGCTGTCTTCAGGGCATTGCATTATAGCAAAATCAGTGATCCAAACCCAACCTACTCCATTTGCTTCTTTCTTCAATCTAAGTTTTCACTGTCTCCTGTATCTACCTTCTAGACTTACTGGATTAGTTATGTTCATTCAGAGTTGAACATTATTGTCACATTTTTTTTGGCACAATGAAAGTACCCTGGTGTATTTTACATGCAGTCGAATACGTCAAACCAGCATTTTATTTCATGCAGTATCTTTATGTATCACTTTGCTTATAATGATCTTTCCCTGAAAAAAAGCAACCAAACAACCCAGAACAAAATTAGAAATTAAACTTTGTATCTTATCAGACAGTAAAATCAAAGCTAACTGCTCTGCAAGTGGGTTCGTGACGATTCAGACATCTATGTTGTAAGATCCCAATCTAGTAAGCAGTTACAATAATACTAAGATATTTGCCCATGGGCCTTTAAAAGAGACGCAAATGTGGCTGACCTTCCTGTCTCCTCTTGTGTGACCTGAGATACAAGGAATATTCTGGAAGAATCAATGAAGTGAACAGTAGTAAAGCCAGAGAACAGAAACCTGACCTCAGAGATGATAAGCATGCTGTGAATGCTTTGATAGAAAGGCAGGGAGGCAGACAGAGTTCAGTTATAAAGAGTTTCATGGAAGGAAGGCTGCAGGCAAAACTGAAAAGAGAATTCAGAGAAGACAATTAGGAAGAAATGTTGTCAGCATTGACACCAGAGCAGGAGGGAAGGGAGGACAGAAGTTATATCTATTGGGAATGGAAGAGATATGAAATGCTGATCCTGCATGTGAGATGTTCAAATTAGGCTGTGAACTGTGAATTGATTGTAAGATAGAGTTTGGATTATTTGGAGTTCTAGCAATTATAGCAGTGGTAGGAGATGCTGTCAGGTTTCACTGGTGTGTGAGCAAACATGAAAGATGAAATAAAGGAAAACAGGGATGAGGTGATTCATCTATTAGTAGGATTTTATAGTGAGAAAAGAATGATTTTTGCATTTTTTTTTCAAGTGCACTATTGGGAAAACATCAGGATATTCAAACAATAATTACAGTTTGGACATGGCTGGAGAACGGGGAGGTGAAGATATTACAGTTCAAAAAGCCAGGTGATAGGAGGGCAAGTGACGTAAATGACGAACGTCTTACTGAGCCATGAAAGAACAAAGGTGCAGAGAGATCCAGAAGGAACAAGGCAGAGCTGAAGACAATGTTTCTAATAGAATAGTGAAGAGGGAAATGGCTGTGATGCTCTGCCCTTAAAACAGAACAGAAGTAAATGTTTACGATATGAGTTGGGGTCTGAGGAGGAACGCTACCTATGAGGCTGCAAATTTCCTTCCATGCATGAGTTTAACTTGCTCCCAAGCTCCTGGGTCTCAAATTGTACTCAGAGGCTCAGAGTCTTCTTGCCTAAAGATGGGTAGGAAGTATTTGTGACAATGCAAAACCAAGATTCTAAGTCAGGGATTCCATCACCTTGCATTCTCTTTTCAGCCAAATTAAATGAGGCAGGTAATGGCAGTTGGCGATGGGTTAGGGCCAAGGTCTCAATTCTGCATGGAGGGGGCATGGGCAAGACATGAGATCTGCTGGTCCTTTATGGACAAGACTTGAGATCATGCATCTGCCTGTCATACTTTATTTAAGGGAGTAGTTGTAATGTAGTGTAGTTTCACTATAATAATTGAGTTAGTTATATACTTTACTGTCAAAATTTTGAATCTATAATTAATTAGAAATGGCCCAAAGGCAGAATGTCACTTCCCAAGTTCATAAAGTCTGGAAAATATTTTAAATTGAAATCAGAAGAAAAGGGGAGGTTGGGGGAGGGGGGGGAAGGAGGGAGAAAATATGGAGAAATATTTCACAAAGGGGTAAGAAATCATCTACAAGGCACATAGCCACACACAAAAAAAGAAGTTGGTCCATAGTGAGTTAGCAGGGTCCTGCATTATTGTTGAAGGCAAGGAAGAGTCACTAATATTACACAACACATTTGTTTTCACATGCTTAATTAGATTTTGTAGAAATGGAAAAATAATTTGTTTTTATGGAACTACTATCAGTCTGTAACCCAAAACCTCTTTCAATATTTAAATATTTTAATATAAACCATTCATACTAGACTAAGTAAAAAAATATGTCCAAAATGGAAATAATCCAGATAATATGCTCTGCTTTCTTTTACAAGCCTCAAATAGCTTCCATTTTACTAACAGTTTTATATCAGTATAAATGTAGGTAGGAAATGTTTGTAACATAAAGATGTATGGCCACTTTTTACATTACCGAATGGGTTGTATGCCAGCAGTATGTTAGGCACATTATACCTCAGTCTGACTGACTGTGGTGTTGATTTCTTTGTAGAGTCATCAGAGAGTTACAGAAAGCCATCTTTTGAAAGCCATCAAGGATTACATTGTCATCAGACCAGTTGGATCTCATCTGGACTGCTTGTCATCAGCTCGCTGCAATCGTTTATTGTGTTGTCACAAGCACAGGCAACCTTTTCTGAGGTTTGGCCTTTAGCTGATTGTGTAGCATTCTCTCTTAATCCAGCAGAGGATTGTGAGGGGGCTGATCTGAACTGGTAAGCCAACAGAGATTTGCGTTGAGGGGAACATCCAAAGTTAAGGACACGCTAGGCAAAATTTTGCAAAACTGTAACATCTTTCTTTGGAACCTCTCAAATCAGAGGACAAATTTAAAAAAAAATAAATTCTTAATTCACCCCACATTGAACACTCTCTTATGCTTAATGTAGTTCCATGGAAACAAGTATTACTATTTATAGGGCTAAATGCCAGTGCTGTAGAGCTTGTTGGTAGGAACTGTGCAATCACCTATACAGCATTTTATAAGACCTTTGAGTTGGCTCTTACAGCTCTTGTGGGTGACACAATTGTATCTGAATCCATGGTAGGCATGTAGATTCACACTGAAAACCATGCTTGGATTCTTGAGTAATGTTTGAGAAAGAGGACTTCCTTTTCCACAGCAAAAGCAGTAATTGTGTATTTTAAGCCACATATGTGACTTTCTGGCAGAGGTCAGACTTGGTGGACCTACCAAATGAATACCTAAACCACATATATTTTACTCAGAAGTACAGCTATTGTCTACTTGCCATTCATTCCCTGGGCATGTGCAGGGCCCAACAGTACCCAAAGTATCATTTTCTTGTCAGTTTGGATTGTCTCAGCTATCCTTATCCCTATACCACATACAAAGATTTACTTCACAATAAACCAATAGTCTAAACCTGAGGTGTTGCTCTGAGATTGTTGGAGCCAGTGGTTCTCTATACTGTGAAATATCACGCTACATGAAGAACTCTAGATGAAACGAAACAGGCCATGCTGTTAGATAGGAGTAGCAAAAGGAACTGTTTGGGTACATGAGAAGAAAAGGGTGCTTAAAAAAAATTCTCCACAGAAAGAGCCTTCTGACTGCAGCCGTGACTGACTCTGGAGTGGTCACAAGCAGAATGGCCTTCCAAGTGTGCCTTGGCCCAGGGGTACCACAGTAGTCCATGCAGTTGCACAAAGAATGGGAGGGCCGTTCAAACCAGGTCAAGGACTGTGACAAGTGCTTCTTAGTCATGCTACATGGCTCTGATATCCTGCTGTGTCCAGATATTAGGACTGTTTTCCATGTTTTTTCCAATAAATCTGATTGGAACAGTGTGGGAAGGAAGAACAGGCAAGTTGGAAAGACATAGTTTACATTCCTCTCAACAATGTTGTTAAAAATCAGTTTGGAGGCAAAACTTACAGAGCTACAGGAAACAATTTTCTATTATTTAACTTACATTTGCAACATCTTTTGAGATCTTCAGAAAAAAATCTCTAGTATAAATAATTTAAAGTGTAAATCATGATATTACGTTATTTCTACATTTGAAATGTCCCGGTTGCTCAGGGTCATCAGTTTAGAAACGCCTTTTGTGTTTTAATTTCAAGTAGAAGATAGGATTCTGTTGAATACATTTCTTTAACTGCTACATTATCTTCAGAACTGCTATATTATCTTCAAAAGTTTTTATTTTTCCTTGTCTGTGTTGTCAGTGAGGGAGGGCAGGAAGTCAAAAATGATTCATACCATTTTGGGATGCGCTGCTTTCTCTGATGACGTCTGATTACAAAGCTGGGCCCACGTGTTAGCAAGAACATCACATGTTTTCAGCTCCATCCTCTTATTAATCACTTCTTAGTTCTTGTAAATAATCTACGCAAGTACATCCTTAATACGTCATAGGCACTCTAATGAATAACTGGCAGTTTAGCTTTGAGAAATGTAGCCCAGAAATTTTTATATGTATTTTCTCACCATTGTGGCCCTTTTCTTTCCATTCTAGTTAATGTGTCTGAGGCAATTGTTTTGAATCCAAACACTTTTTTTCTTTTTTTTTGCAGTTATTTTAAAATATAATTCCACCCCCGAAAGAGGGGCTTATCCAGAGAAGCAGGCTTTTAAAAATCAGGAAACATGTATAAAAAGAAATCTATTAAACAGTGTTTGTCTGGGTTCCCATTGATATTTTTACTGCAGTTTTTAGAAACTGTTGGTATTTTAATGAGGATTTTTTTCCTTCCATCTGCTTCTTCAGCTTGATTTTTGCAGAAAAGATAGAAATCCTGCATTTATGACATCACAGTTTGTTGCCATGGAATTTACTATGCTATCACAAACACACTGTTATGATTACATGACAGTTTCAAATCGAGAAAATACATTCCAAGTGAGAAAATACGTCTTTAAGTCAAGAAAATATAAATGGGGGAAATAAATCACTCTTGAGTGCCAAGCACCAGTCTGATGCTACACAGGCACAGAATGAGGCATTTTTTGAGCTCACAGAGCTCCCAACATGATGTAGACAGAGGCATTACTAGGGATGCTAGCAATATGCCTGTCAGGAACGCAGACTTGAACCTGTTACGAGACTGGCAGCTGTTGGAGTTGTGTTGGAGGAGGCGGCTGATGAGAAAAGATTTTTAAAAAGAGACTGGAGAGCCACCAGGGTTAGGGTGCACTTCAGAAACAAGATAAGCTAAAGAAATAGTGTGACTTCATATATACAATGTCGGAGCTGCTTTGTCAGTGTGAGCAAGCAGCTGGAGCACGGAATGAACTTCCTGGGCATCTTAGCGGGTGGCAAAGCAGTCAGAGGAGTCTGGGCAGGGCAGAAAGCACAGAGTCAGTGGGTATTAGGACAGAGGTGTAACCACAGACTTGGAAGGGCAGACTGCACCCTGGCACAGAAAGGGTAGTGAGGAATTCAAACGGATGAGCACTGCGTTCCTCAAGAGTGAGAACAGGAAACGAGTCTGGGCAAATGAGAACAAAGAGGAAGAGGATAATAGAGAAAGATTGTGGAAATTGGTATAAAAAGTGACTAAGGCACAAGTATAAGGCTTTTAGTGGCAGAAATGAGAAAGAAAGGATAAATGCTGGAGGAATGTGAAGTAAAAAGAATAGGGTATTTTTGGAGTTGGGCCACAGAAGGAGTTCAGATAGAGACAGAGAGAGAAGGAAACCTCTCACACAGATACAAACTGAGCTGCAAAGGATGGTATAAGCTTACTGAACGCTTGGGATCCTGCTGAGAACCCGAGAGAGGAAAAATAAGATACTGATTAAACTACTGAGAAGTATGAAAGCAGTAGATGGAAAACAGAGTCAGGCTGCGTTTGCAGTGATAACCAGGAAGTAGTCAGGGGCATACCAGTGTGGCAGCAGAGAGATGTGGAAGTGCTGGGAACTAGGGAAGGAGGTGCCTGAGTAAACGAATGAGGAGCTGTGGGCCCACCTACTCTCCCACAGGTAAAGCATGCGGTCTCTGCCATTTTCCACCCTGTGCTTTTGCCTTTGCACTGAGTCCTGTAATTCTCTTTGGCAACAGAGTTCCCAATCTATGAGTTAAAAGTCTACTGGGTAGTGACACAGTTGAAAACAGAAGTGGCAGGACAGTACTGTACATGTCTATGGCACATAGGTTGCATGCACATACAGGGACAGGGGCCTTTCTTCCCTCCTGTTCCAAAGTAGGTTTATAAGGAGATTTCTTTCTCTGTGGCAGAAAGTTTCCACCTTGATGCTAGACAACTTTTATTAGTGCACATTGATGAAGCTATTTACTAATACTCTTTATGCAGCCAGTGGAGAAGGCTGTAGCCATCTAGCATGAATAAACCAGGCTATTCTTGCTTAAAACCTCTGACCTGGTTCAAGGAATAGAGCCCGTTTCAGAGACAGCCTTTCCCCATCTTCTTGCGGTGGTGGTGGCACTGCCACAACCACAGAGGACCAAGCTGCTGTGAAGTAACAGTTCACTGACCAGCTTCATCTGTGCCAGGTCAGGACAGGAAAGAATCACCTCTGCTGTATGGATTTCTGTCGTGGGGACTGTGCATGCTGCTTCCAACTAGGAGCTCTTGCAGTGGGAAGTGTGTCTGCACAGACAGTGTTCAGGTCTTGTAGTAATGTGTAATCTTGGATGTGTTCAAAAGATGGGTAGATGAGGCACTTAGAGTTAGGGCTTAGTTGAGGACAGGTACAGTTGGACTCGATGATCTTAAAGGTCATTCTGTGATTCTGTGATTCTGTGGTTCTGTAGCCTTGAGGAGTTATCCTGAAAACTGGAGAAGATGCACAAAATGATGGTAATACATAAAAAAGGGTTAGTTATGTGCTTTATCAATAACAAAATGCAAACATAAAATTTTGCAGGCCTATTTATGTACCGTTCTTTTTAATTAAAAAAGAGGAAAAGCATTCATTACACTTGGTTTCATGTTAGCAACACATTCAAATGCTGGCACAAATCATTATTAATTCCTCTGGTGTTTTTGTAGCAATGTTAGCCATGATGAATTCATTTGGTACCAATATGGATGTCATAAGTACTTTATTAGATTTCCAACTCAATTCATGACTAATTACCTTTACCATTATTTTAAGGAGTTACCCCAGATGTGCTTAGGATAGAATTAAGGTAAACAATGACTGATGCTCAGAGGTTATGATTAGAGCAGCTCTACACAATTTGACAAACCCTCATGTGCCTTTCAATATAAAGCACCTGCCAAGCCACATGTGCACCAGATTTCTCAAATTCCTTGTCACTCATTAATGCAGATGTAGCCCATATTTTAAAAGTCACTGTGTAGAAAGGAGATTTTTTTATTTTATTTTTTTCCCCAAAAGCCAGGCAGGCTTCCCTCAAAACTCATGAACTCAGTAACTGAAATTTTCCTTGACCCACTTGTTTGCTGACTGAAATACTGTTGTCATATGATCCACAGGTTTTTTCACCCCTTCAACACAGAAATAGCATGCCTAAAAATGTACTTTCACAAAATGGTACAGTTTAGTCTAAGAAAGGCCTATTACCTCAAACTGTCCAACTTCCTGGCTTTGTCAGCTTGTTTCTTACTTTAAAGTAAGTAGGGTTAGTTCACTCCAGTTTTTAAACTCCCCAAGGAGCCTAACCACTTCCCCAGGGGAACTATTCCAAAACCTAGTACATCACAATGTCAGTACATGATTCGACATAACTACTGCCTATTTGGTGTTTACATCCTGTGAATATTTGAAGATGATTACCATGGTTGTTCTATTTCTCATTTCTGCAGGCAAGTAGGAGAGAATTTTAATAAATTATTTAATAAATATCAGACCACTTTTGTTTACAATCTGGGAGACATCTGATATTTTTTACTAGCTACATATTTAGGTTAGGTGGTGGAAGAAGGGGTGTGAGGGGTGGGAAGGGAGTCTACTGGGGTGGAATGACCGGTTTGCTACATTTGAAAGGGTGTATCCCGCTCATTAAAGAGTGAAGAGAAGAAAAGGCAGCTTTTTTGTTTACCTTGGCCTTTAGTCCTGGATTTCAAAGGTGCAGGAAGTCTAGACAGTGCAGACTGTCTAACTTGAAAGGACTGTGAGCACAGCCCATCTAGAAACCTGGCCATCATTCTCATTTTGTGCTGCCACACAGCTTCCATTACCAGGAGTCAGACATGAGGAAATAACTGGTTTTTAAGCAGTAGATGCTGACCATGTGAGATAGGACAAAATTCCTCTACCTAATAAAGCCTACGGTCCTGATCAATAGTCAGTGGGAGCTCATGGCGATCCACAACTTCACCCACCTTTTTTTTACAGAAAATATTTCTGCTCTCAAAATTAGTGTCACACAATTTCTTGCACCTAGAGCCTCTAGATGATCCTGTACATATTTTATCCCTACTCAAAATACCTGCAAGGCACTTTTCTTCTTTGACTGTACCTTTTACAGAACCACTGAATCACACAATTGTTTGGTATAATGTTGGGCAAGTATACATGGTGGTGAGTAAAGGGTGTGAATACTGAAACTGAAGCATTTACTTGCTTCAGTGCTCTATTCTGTTCTTTCAGTAATATCCAGGACTTATGTGGCACCCATATTTACATATCAGTTTGGCTTACATGCTTCGATTATTTGGAAAATCCTCTGCACTTTTAAATGCTTAAACATTAAAAAACAATAAATCACACCTTAAGTGATTTTGACATACTAATATATTTGGATTTCTTTCCCTTCTCAGATAATTTTTTCTTTTCCCCTTTCTATTTGCAGTGTTTACATGAGCAAAGATAAACCAGAATAAGCCCACCCCACAGGAAATAAGATAGTTCTGAGGTTTCTGCTTCAGGCATCTTTTCCTATTGATGTGCTACAGTATTTAGTACTGCACTGAATGAAGAGGGTAAATATTTATGAAGACTTAAGTGATCCATGAATTACTTATCTCATTTTTAGCTTATAAATATAAGAAGTTAGGTTTTTAAATGTAAAAATACTGTGAATATTTTGAAAATACAATATATTCCAAATACTGTGTTACAGACCATGTGAAGGCAATTGTAGTTTAAGGCTTCTATGGAGTTTCAAATGGACAGTATATAACCAAAACTATTTCCAAACAATGACCATTCTAACAAATTGCCCTCAAAGACAGACTTTTTTGAGCTGATCGGAAATGGGAATATAAACCCAAGAACATTAGAGCACTCCAGGAACTGGATTGCCTGTTTTATAATAATTTTGTGACCTAGAAAGAACTTTGCCCTACAAAACCCAATCAGCCAACCACCCAGCCAAATGTCCTGAAAAACAAAATCATGCTTCACTGTGAGTGCTGGTGGAAAGGAATCAGGAGTTTCTTTTTAATTTCTGATGTCTTTTATTCAACCAATTAATATATGAAGGATAAAGAAATGCTATAATGAAAGTTATGTCAGTGTTGTGTCTGCTGGACTTAATACTCACAACCTTATATATCTTACACCTGTGAAGTCACTGCTTTACACTTTTTTTGCTTGATTTTCAGTAGCTGTACAAAATACTCTGATTTCTTCTGTACTTACAAACCATTTGTTTTAATGGCTAGATTTTGCACATATGTCTGTCCTGAAACTTAGCAAACGTAAGAGAGTTGAATTTAGCATCTAATAATAATCTCTGGTCTTACACTATGGTCCTTGTGAATTACTACCTCCTCGCTCCTTTGTAGGTAAAGATTTTGTCCTTGGACTGAACTGTTAAAATGTGGTTTGAGGTCTAGAATGGTGCTTGCTGCCTGGTGGCCACCAATATTTCCCCCACTTCTTCTTGATCCTGGTGCCCACCTTGGCCATGGATCTCCGAGCAACCGCAGTGCCTGAATATACAATACTCGAAGATCTAACGGAATCTGTCTGTGTGCTTGCTACTACTCTTCTGGGCAGGATTGCACAAAACTAATGCTTATTTAGCTTTGGGTTCTAAGACCCTATCCACTGCCCTAAGGGAAAAGACCAGGTGTCCTGGTTTTATAGCTTCTTTGCATCACCTTATTTCTTGCTGTCTTCCAGGTCATTTTCTTAGTCTATCCCTACTTTGTATTCAGCTAAATGCTGTAAACTTTTTTTTTAAAATTGGAGATGGTATAATTGCACACACTTCATAATACAAGTGGTCCAAATGCCATTTTTTCACTCCAGCAGTTTCCACTCCAGCTGTTCCTTAGCTTATACACAAGTTTTGGGAGGCTAGGGTATGTTTTGCACCCAGTGGAATGTGGTGGTAATAAACCACCAAAGGATGGGATGTGCTGGGACTTGCTACACTGCTGATGTTTTAAAAATGTTGAACTGTCCCATCAGACTCAGGGTTGGCTTGGGGCACTTTGTAGATCCCTTGACTCTTCAAAAACCTGGTTACTTGGAATAAAAAAAAAGAATCCTTACTAGATTTTGGGGTAATACTTTTAGAACCTTAGATCTGGTCACTTGTTA
This sequence comes from Zapornia atra, assembly GCA_013400835.1. Classification (NCBI taxonomy): domain Eukaryota; kingdom Metazoa; phylum Chordata; class Aves; order Gruiformes; family Rallidae; genus Zapornia; species Zapornia atra. The sequence continues at coordinate 14,144 of VZTU01029360.1, read as the reverse complement.
GGAATTAAGTTACAATTATATCTTCTTGATTTTTCGCTGGGCATATTTCAAAGCAGTTCAGGAAAGAGGGACATCAAGCTAGAGTGTCCAAAGATCACCCTTACAGATTGTGATGAGGTGTGGGAAGTTAAAGCAAATGGAAGCATCTGACAATCCAAATTCTCCCCTTTCAAGGTTACAGATGTACTAGAGAAATGCTGTGATCACTCTGTCTTACTACTGTTCTCCATCTGGCTCAGTGCCATTCGAGGTGGCTGACTGCCAGTGAGGTCTGCGATCTTTTGATTTTCTTCTCAGTGTGAACCATCTGCTGCTCGAGTCCTTGCTACAACTCAACTTTTTTAGCAAGTTCGAAGTTGGCTACACCTTTCTCAGCCTCCCTTATTTTCCAGGAAACCCTCTGATCTATGACACACAGATTCCTGATTACCTTTTTGATTTCTTTTTTTCTACTTAACAATGGGAATATTGTTATTTGTCTTCCTAGTGAATCCAGATATTTCGCACTGGTATACTGAGGTATTTTCCCTCAGTATACCTGGGAAGTTTCCAGTTGTAGTTTTAATTCCTTTTGTGAAGTTTTCGCCTCTGTCTGGAAAGCATCTTTGGTTATCTTGGAGTTTTGGATGCTAAACAGGAATCTCAGCTCACAATTTCTTCCCCTTCTTTGCTTTCCTCTTCCAAAAAGATCACACTCCTAACATCATTGTTACTGTTTTTATAGAGTAAGCAGCCAACATTTGTGGTTTTGCAGACTCTTTCTATTATGACAGAAGACATATAATATAGACATATGGGTTTTTTTTTTATGTGATCCTATTTAGTTACAAGGTGTACAAGGTAACATTCAGATTCCAGGAACTGAGTAAAGGTCATACAATAGAAAGCATTTTCTTTGCTCACAAATGCAAGCATTTTTTCAGCCAAAGCTCTGTCCCCCAAATTCTATGAGTTGGCTCTCTTTCAAACTCTCAAGTACTTGTCTTGCTGGCTTTTTGGCTTCTTTGCTTGTATCTGGCTGCTCCTGCCCATAAACACACACACTTTGACCAAACAGTACATAGTTTAGATGAATTTATAGACATCTCCCAGAAAAAAGTCCTTCACCATCTATCTCAGCTTCTCATTTGGCTTGCATATGGCCAGAGTTTTGGGTAGTGACTCATTTGTTTCAGCTGTCATATGTGCCTTACACTAAAAAAGGACTACAATTGCTTCTTCTGTTTGCCCTATACGAGGAGGCCTGTTAACGGCATCAGTGATGTCTCACTCAACCTTCACCATAATACTAAATCTGTGCTTAAGGAGGACTGGATTATCCTGCAATAGATCACAACCTCATACCTTGCCATAAAACTGCAACACAGCTTAATTTATGTCCTTATCCATCCTCATCCTACATTTTTTTTCTGTACAGTACAAAAAAGAAATTCTATGGCCTCAAGTGAACAGGAAAGAGTATCCGGGAGTGCAAGTTCACCTGTCATTCATTCTGTAAGACATGGGTTATTATATACAACCATTTCTTGTTCAATCTCTTGATTAGTCAGTGAGATGTGAAATTAAATGTAGTTTAACACTATTTTATTTCATCACTTCTTCTGCCAATAAGGTATTGTATTTGCTGTAGGTGGCAAGGTGTTAGCAATGCTGGGGTAACAGGGTGGCCTCTGTGGGAGGAAACCAGGGACTGCCCCGTGTCCAGCCACCTCCAGTGGACCCGTGGTAGGGCACACCTGAGCCAAGCTGGTGGCACCTCTGAAAAAAAGAAACACCTTAAAATGTTTAAGGAAGAGCAAAAACACTGGTTAAGCAGAGGAGACGGGAACAAAAGAGTGAGAAACAGCAGAGGGAACACCATTCTCTTGAGCCTAAATTTATCAGGGTAAATGACACATATATGCCTGCACTAGGTAAATCCTGTTGGTGGGTGTCACAGTTTTGTGTAGATGGATTCTAATGGAGAAGGGGGGGGCTGCAGGGGCAGTTTCTGTAAGAAGCAGCCAGAAGCTCTCTGCAGCACCCAGAGAGTAAACATCGGCCTATTCAAGACCAGAGTCTCTGCTGACAAAAGCTAAGCCCATCAGCGATCATCCTAGTGCCTCTGTGAATCACATTTAGGAGGGAAAAAAACCCACAAGCAGTGGCATTTTGCCACCAGAGAAGGGAGTGAGGAGATATAAGAAGACCTGCAGACACCAAGGCCAGGGAAGAAGGGGGCAGGGGGCGTAAGAATAGGCCGTTCCAGGTGCCAGGGAGAGAGATTCCCCTGCAGCCCATGGAGAAGACCATGGTGAAGCAGGCTGCCCCCCTGCATTCCATGGATAATGATGGGGAGCAAAGACCATCTACAGCCTGTGGAGAGACTGATTTAGGCTGCAGCAGTTTTGCTGGGGGACTTGTGACTCTGTAGGGGACCAGGCTGGAGCAGTCTGGGCCTGAAGGTCAGTACCCCATGGAAAGGAGCCATGCTGAGGCAATTGGTGAGATGACACCCCAACAGAAAGGACTCGTGTTGGAGAAGTTCATGGAGGATTGTNGTGAGGAACTAACTGAAACCCCATTCCTCCATTCCCTGCCCCTCCCTGTGTCAAGAAGCGGGGGGTGGGGAAGAAGGGAGTGAAATCATGACTAAAGTGAAGCCTGCTAAGAAGGGAGGGGTGGGGGGAGGGGCTTTAAGATCTGGTCACGCTTCTCATTACCCAACTCTGGTGTCACTGGGTGTGTAGTGTAATTGTAATAAGTTAGTTTTCTTTCCTTTATTCTGTGTTGAGTCTGTTTTGCCCATGACACTAATTGCAGAGTGATCTCTCCTTGTGCTTGTCTTGAAACCTAAGCCTCCCAATCTATATTTTCTCCCCTTTCTGGCTGAAAAGGGGAGTGATAGAGTGGCTTTGGTGGGCATTTGGCCTTTAGCCAGGGCCAAGCCACCTCAGCTACAAAGTCATCTGCCCAACAAGGCATGGTTGGGGTGTTGAGGTGTGAGTGGCCCGCTGCTGCGCACTTGTAGATGAAAGGTGAAGTGCCTTTCTGGAAAGGCACTTTCCAGAACCCTAACCAGCTGAGTCTTCAGTCATAGCTCTGCATAGTTTACTTCTTTTGGATTTATACTGGTGAAAGATAGAAGGCAATTAAATGTTGCCTAGATGTATGCTACAGAGACATAATTTTTCAGTACCTGCAGAAACACATTCTCTCCTGTATGTGCAAATAGTTTCTGCAGGAAGACCTTGACCAGAATACAAGATCTTAGTGCTGTCACACTGTGGAAATACAGATCTGTAGATCTATTTATCTTTTTCTAACTTATATTGTAGTTATAACCAGTATAAAAGACGTCAGACTGTCAGATGCAAAATGTTTAGATACGACATGGAATAGCCTGAATTTAACACCTACTCTTTAAGCTGACTGAGGTTAAAAACAGAATTTATGTTACATATCAATGAATAATCATGTGAAACAAAAGATCCTCCCAAAAAGCTGACATATAAATCATATTATTATGATTTAAAATATATTTGAAAACAGTAATACAGTTGTTAGTTATGAAAATATACACATTATTTTTCAAGGAACCCCTGCAGAGTATCCTTGAGGCTTTACTGAAGCTGCTTTCCTTCTCTCTGTTCCTGAACATAGACATTTATTGTGATGCTTACCTCCAACCCCAATATAACTTGGCTATCACTGTGAAGAATTCAATTGCACAAGTTCAGTGGGAGCCTAAATGAACCATCCCTGCACATGGAATAGTTCTGAGAATGTCTTTATCCCTTGAGCTGGGACACTGGCCTATGTAATTTTTTAAATTAAGTCTGTTTATTTTTTGCCTTAGCAGCTCTGGAACTTTTGTTCAGGCCAAAACCAAATCAATGCGTTCAGGCTTTTTTTCCTTTTTTTTCTTTTTTTTTTTTTTTCATTTTCTAATGGACCTGTAATAAAACAGAAAAACGCTTTTCAAAACTCTGTTTGTTATTATAACTTCACCCTAATTCCTCCCATGCAGGAGTTGGATCTCAGTGTCTTAAAACACAGAAAGTTCCTGAAGATCTCAGGCATTTAAAGGAATTAACACTGCCCCGTAAAATACCTAGCCAGCCTGTCTATAGAAAGAAAACAAAAATAAACCAGGTGCCTTAAGAAGTCTGTAATAATAAGAACCTTTTCTTTTATTTGTTCTTCCTTCATCCAGACTTTGTCCTATTTCTTCTTTCTGAAGAAGAACTGAAAGAACAGCATAGAAAGTACTTGTGAAATACCTCAGTAAACTCCAAGCAACATACCCCAGTTCAGTTCTATAGAGTGTAATGCAATGCAAGGCATGGCACAGCAGTTCAGTTATGCTTTTTTTGTGTCTGCTAAGGTTGTTTCCTGGCTCTATTTCTGCAGCATCACCTTTTGTGTTCTGAGCTCTAGTAGAGTTTTATCTAAAATTAGTACAAATAAACAATCAGAATATCTAATATCACTGGGCATCCATGGTACCACAGTTGTTTGGTTATCCACTCAGTACTTAAGCTAAAAAGGGTAGATTTATATTAGACATTGGGAAGAAGTTCTTCCCTGTGAGGGCAGTGAGGCCCTGGTACAGGCTGCCCAGAGAAGCTGTGGTTGCCCCCTCCCTGGCAGTGTTCAAGGCCAGGCTGGATGGGGCTTTGGGCAGCCTGGGCTAGTGGAGGGTGTCCCTGCCCATGGCAGGGGGTGGGACTAGATAGGCTTTGAGGTCTCTTCCAGCCTAGGTCACTCTATGATTACATGATTGTATGATTAGCACACCTATCTAAATAAAATATGGTTCAGTCATCACGGTATGTAAGACAAACAGAAACAAACAATGGCAGATAACTTATAGAACCACTTTAGTGATAAGAAGTAAATCATCTGTGATTTCTTCCAGCATCAAAACTTGTGGTTAGAGCAGTGATGAATCTGCCTATTTTTCATTTTCATGGTGGATTGATCTAAACATTTTTACATACATGAATTATACAAATTTTGAGGTAAAGAAAAAGCCTAAGGTGAAATAAGTGTTGAATTTCACTATTTCTTAAGTAAAATCCATATGCCTGACTCATTTTAAGACTGTTTTTAGGTAAAAATCAAGAGCAGTGATCAGGGGAACTATCTAAAAGACTGTGACTTTAGTAATAGAGCTCCTCTGAACTGTGCTCCTAGTTCAGAAAAGCATATTCTTGCTGCCTGGAGGTTTTGTGAACACTTCACAAATCCAGTAGTTTTAACAAGAAAAACATAACTGCACAACTTCATTTAATGAGATTATTTTAGACATAATTTTAAGTTACACCAGGAGGTGTTAAGGTCTTTGAATATTCATAGTCTGATCTGGTTTTCACTTAGTACTGCTGCATGGTCTTCAGGTCATTTCACAGTAACTAACTGGTTTTTGTGTTAATTAAAGTTTTTAGGGTAGAAATTTTACATTTCTTATATTTAGTTGTTCATCACTCCTAAAGTATCTCTATTGGATATGGTGTAAGGCGATATACAACACAAGTTATAGCAAAAGAATCAGCTCTGAGCATTGAAAACAATATGTCTATAATATGATACATACTTAATTAATAGAACTTTAGTGAGATATAGACACAAAATTAGATACCACTGGGGAGGAAAACCCCACTGCTGTATTCAAAAGAAAGCAGGAATTATGGAAGACCATAAACTTCCAATGTGTCCCAGTTAAGTAGCTCATACTGAAGATCTTATCTGTAGAAATATAAGTAAATAAAATGTTCAAAATTCAATATTTCACCCTACAGTTCACCAAAAACTTTACCCCAAAGCAGGTAATGCTATATGTGCAGTGTTTATGTTGACGGTATCTTCATCTCTGATGTGGTTGGAAATGCAATTAATTAATAGCAATATAAAAATTAATTAAATAGTATTTTCATATAAAAGACACAAAATACCATTCAAACCAGGGCATAGATTAAACCAACCATATGCTGGCCTGCATCAAAAGAAGCATGACCAGCAGGTCAAGGTAAGTGGCTCTGCCCCTCTCATGAGATCCCATATGGAGTACCGTGTCCAACTCTGGGGTCCCCAGCATAAGGAGATGGAATTGTTCGAGCAAGTCCAGAGGAGTGACACAAAGATGATGAGAGGGCTGGAGAACCTCTCCTATGAAAACAGGCTGAGAGAGTTGGGGTTGTTCAGCCTGGAGAAGAGAAGAGCTCCAGGGAGACCTTATAGTGGCCCTCCAGTACCTGAGGGGGCCTATGGGTAATATGGTGTCCTGGTTTCAGCTCAGATAGAGTTGGTTTTCTTCAGAGTAGCTAGCATGGGGCTGTGCTTTGGATTTGTGCTGAAAACAGTATTGATAATTGAGAGATGTTTTTCTTATATGGAGATCTTTCTGTTGTTGCTGAGCAGTGCTCACACAGAGCCAAGGCCTTTTCTGCTTCTCTCACTGTCCTGCCAGTGGGATGTCCAAAGGGATATTCCATACCATATGATGTCATGCTCAGCGTATAAATGGCTGGGGGAAGAGGAAGGATTGGGTAAGGAGGCACGCAGCAGCATTCGGAGTCATGGTGTTTGTCTTCCCAGGTAACCATTAAATGTGATGGACCCCTGTTCTCATGGAGATGGCTGAACACCTGCCTGCCCATGGGAAGTGGTGAATGAATTCCTTGTCTTGGTCTGCTTGCATGTGTGGCTTTTGCTTTATCTGTTAAACTGTCTTTATCTCAATCCAGGAGTTTCTCACTTTCACTCCTCCAGTTCTCTACCCTATCCTGCTGGGGGTGGGGGGTGAGTGAACAGCTGTGTGGGGCTGAGCTGCGACTGGAGTAGAACCACAATAGCTGGACAGGGACTGTTTGCAAGGACTGGTAGTGATAAGACAAGGGGTAATGGCTTTAAAATTAAAAAGAGTAGATTTAGATCAAGTATTAGGCCCCTGTGAGGGTGGCAATTCCTAAGCCAGGTACTTAAAACGGAATCCCATCTAATGCTAGTAATGGTCTGGGAGCAAACACTAATTTTATAGTATCTTGGTATGACACGTTACATCTACATCATTGTCACTGAGTCACAAGTGACAAGTTTTTGATGATACTTTAAAAAAATTGCTTTCTTGTTTAATATTTTTACAACAATTTTCCAAATTATTTATTTAATTGCTTTATTTTTTTAATTAAGAAAACAGGTGGAAATCACTCAGCTGAGTTCAGCGGTGCCATTTTATAAGCTGATGATGTTTGTGCTTCAAATGACATAGCTTTTCCAACCTTGCTCTTGGAGGTAAAGGTGGTTGAGCAATGGGCACAACACTACGAGCTGTCTGATGACCAGAGCTCTTCCCTGTTCTGAGTGGCACGCAATGTGTTGTGTTGTCATACCGTCTGCTGCCTTTGATCCACCCTGGAGGATGAATGCCCTTATGAACATGCCGATGTGATCATCCAACCTCCCAGTTTGGATCAAGAAAACTCTTAATTAGGTCAAAATATTCCTGTGTACCCACCCTGTGTGATGCAGCTCTCAGTGACGTACATAGGTATTGCATATTTTAAATCCCTGTATCCAGTGAGTAAGGAATGAAGGCCAGGCCCCTTTTCTGTGGCTACTTTCTTTAGCAGATACATGGGCTGCTGTGTCACATGAAGGGACTGACTCAGCTGTGATGTGACCTTCCATTGACCCTCAGTCTGAAATAGTTAAGTAATAACTGAAACACAGAAAAAGTATTTCTCCTTCTGTATTATTCTGCCCAGATTTACAGTACTTAGTATTTTGCTTAAGCAGAGGAAGACAACTGTAATGTCAACATGCTTAGTGAGGGATCCTTCTTTCACTACCTGTGTGTTTTCCCTACTGTTGGCTGAAATGGAGACCAGAGGAACAGACACCGTTTGGCTGCAGTTTTTCTTTAGGTTTAATACATAGATTTTTTTTTTGTAGTTTCTTTCTTGTTAGAATTAGACACATTGTATGGAGAGACCAGGGATGCCAGGTCCCTGCTCTGTTGCCTAAATTGCATTTCAGGCATGGAATTTGAGGTGGGAGGCAAGAGCAAACTGCACCATCAGGCAGCACTTGGATGCGTATAGGGGGAACTGGTCACGCCAAATGATTAGATGGGAGGGTAGTTATCATCAGTGAGTAGCACATAACTTTTCTCCTGGAGTAAGAAGTACCCATGCCTGTAAGATTATGGACTTTCCTTTAACAAAGGCTAAATACACAGTGACCCTGGAAGGCCATGAACCTGCCTTTCCCTGAGTAAAGGTCTGCTTCACCAAAACCAATGCTGATATTTGTGTATATGTATTTAGCTGACTGACTGTAAAAGGACTCGCAGCTGATGCTCTGCACACTTGACGGAAAATGCATTTTCTGTGTGTTCACACACTTACAAACCAGCACTGCAAATCTTTCTATACTTTTCTCACCACTATGTGTGAGCCTTCACTTGAAGGAATGGGATTTACGGGTTACTGCATTTACCCTGTGCTAGCCATGAGTCTGTGGTTTGGTCTCTCTGCTGAAACTGCCAAGAAGAACACAACTGGCTATGTGAATCATAACAATGTGACTGAAAAGGGTGTATTCTCGCCATATCAGCAAATGTTGTGGATGGCTTTGTAGTACGGTCATATGTAAAGTGGGCTGAGATTGCCATTTCATTAAAAGCAGCAATGATTTATATTCATCATCCAAAATATGCAGAAGCCTGAGTGAAAGCATTGATGGAAATGCTGCTGCCAACCCATTGAGCCATGAGTCCCTGCTGCCATCTGGATCACCATGCAGGTCAACACGAGCCACTTGAACTACAGTTGGCACGTGACGGCACGTGTGAGACAGAAGCAGTCTCAGTGGGGCAGGTACAGGGGGCTACCTCTCAGAGAATGAAAAAGTTTGCTTTTAGCACCATTTTGGGCACCTATGTACTTGCCTAAGCACTTCTCCATTGTTTATCTCAGTAGGAATTAGGCACTTAGGCATTTGCTTGTGTTTTAGCAGCTGAAATATTGAAGAAGGCGGCAAAAGCTTCTTATCCTGCAATGATGAGCAGGTTGCCAGGCTTCTTGGGAGGGGATCCTCTGATATCAGTAAAGCTTCACATAGATGAAAGGATCTGCTTGCTAAATATGTCTATTGAATCAGGGCCTCTGAGGGGGAAAAGCTGAAGGAAAGGACTGGACATAGTACAAACAGGGAATCCTACTCCCAGCTGCCAAAATTGCAAATCTGGAAGCATTATTCGTGAGTCAGAATTACTCATTATCCAGACGTTCTTCACATGTGCTGTATATACTCCTAGGGTGGAGGTTTTAAAATGGGGAGAGGGAAACCTGAACATTTCCTGGGCTCACTGGAAAGAAAATATTATTACAGTTTTTATTTATTACTCTTGAATAATACACCTTTAGCTAAAAGTTATCCCTGAAAAGACATTAAATGTAAACAAAAGATAAAAAGAAGAAAAAAAGAAAAGAAGGAACAGCTGAAAAAAGTGTAGGTCATTGCAGCTGTGTTGAAATCAAAATTGTTCTGTGATAGACTAATGAAAGATATGTGAATAATTCATTTCGTATTTATCTACTTTAAAGTCATGTACAACGTCTATTATCATAACATTTTAGCTCCTCACAGTCTCTGTTGTATCTTCACATTTCCCTTGTCAGATCCTATTATTTCCATTGTACAGCTGAGCAATCATATCAGCCAGCAACCCAGGGAGGATTTACCCTGCTTTTATGCCATTTATAGCACCTAAGTCCAAAACTCAGCCCTCATGAGGATGGCTTCAGGAGGGAAAGCCAGGCATTACCAAAAGGTGCTTGAGATGCACCTGGGTTTTAACACCACCAAGGACAGCCTGGCTCTCTACCCCTCTGAGGGCCAGTTGGACTCCAGGGAAGTCTCTGTTAAGTGCCACAAGTTCAATGAGATGAAAGTGAATCTCAGGGATTTGTCCACAATCAGACAAGATGAATGAAGGAGGCCATGAAAACAGTGCACCCTCCTAGTTCTGTATTGCTAATCTAGCTGCTTCTGCTAGCTGTTTTCTGAGAGAAATATTCCCTTTCATAAAGCTCAGCACAATCTATATGTATTATCAGCTTGCCCAGACGCCTTTGAATTGGCAAGGATTAAGACAGGAGAACACAATGAGCTGTTCTCCAGCTACCAGACTATACGCTGTTGTTGATATATGTTCTTCAGTACAATTCAGCATCTCAGTACGACTGGAAGTCTGTTACCAGGTTGAACACAGTGTGTGTCTTTTTAAAGGCAGATAAACTGTAGGCTGCTCAGATTTTATAAACATGTTTTCTTCTTCACAGCTGAAATAAAAGCTGGCCAAAATTCAAGCTCACAGAGACACCAATTTAAGTCCCAAATAAGTCTTTAAGTTACGTTATTTCAGATTTACATGCATGTAATCAGGAGCAGAATTTAGATTATTATGTTTAATCTAGTTCAACTCTTTCTAATTCTTTCCTGGTGGGAGGATATTAAAGCTTTCATGAGCCAGTCTTTGTTCCAGTTTTTTGGTGTACCCATGGCAGGTTTATAATTTTATGTTTCATCCAATTGGAATGACAACCACATGCTGTAGGATTTTTCCCCTCATTACACAAACCTTCACTATGTACTCTGCTGAGCAAATATCTGATCTTATATCAGGTGAGTAAAACTGAATGAGTTCAAGTGTAAGTCCCAACCTGCTTAGATTGATTCAAAACCCCTTCTCCAATTCATGTACTCAGGCTGTGCCAGTGCTTGTGACTTCCCAAAATTCCCTACAGGTCTTGCATGGTTGGACTTCTCTTTACTACTTGTACTGATGGCTTTTGACAGATTAGGTTTTTGAAAATAAAAACACTTTGCATGAATCTAGCTCTTAAATTTGTAATGTTCTTAGCTTAGGGTTTAAATGACTTGCCCAAGGCAACAGGAGGAGTTAGAGACAAAACTGGATTAGACACAAAGTGTTTCCGGCTCATTGACTTGGGCTCACACCTCTAGACAAGGCTTTTCTTTCCAGAACAGTAAAATTGCTCTTTCAGTATTAGAAAAGAGGTCCAGTAGGTAAACTTCCAAAAATTGTGAGCTGAGCTTACTGAGCTTTGACTTCAAATTTCCCAGGTGGTAATATATAATAACACCATTTTTCCCTGCCCAGCACTTAGCTCTTATTTAATTTGTGTCTCTTCCTGTTGTCTTCCTTGTTTTATGTGATACAGAAAGACATGATGTTAATATTTGATTAATTTTGCTAAACTGTTGCCATTCTAATTAGCTTCACTATTATGGCTGTCAATTTCTATTCTCAATGTCTTCTGTCTTCTAATGCAGCCTCTTACACTGGTGTCTGTTAAACGGTTAGTGGTATGTTACGGAATACTATCAGACTCTTAATTTTACTTTGTTTAAGCAGAACAGTGTGGACTCCTGCATTCCCTCAATAGAAAATGCATTTCTCAATTACCTGTTCATTCTCATTGTTCTTTCTGCAATCTTCTGTGAAATAACCACTTTTTTGTCAGAATTGTGCACATTGGAAAAGGCACAGGGTATGGGAGCAAAGTGACCAAGAGTGGACTACTCGCTCAAGAGTCCCTATTTGTCACTGGAGAGGGACGGGCACTGTCAGGATGGGATTCATCTGACAGATTTCAGAAATCTACCCTGAATGAATCACACCATAAAAATGCGCATTTCTCACACATTACTGTAAGGAAACCGAAGTGAATAATACCCTGTGGATGACCTAAGTATGGTGATATGAGCCCTACTTAATATTCTAAAAACCCAGGTACACTAATTTCACAAGAAATAAAAAAAATCCTGCTGGACATTCCTTTAGTAATACACGCAAGGGTTAAACGACTGCTTTTGGTATTGTGTGAGAGCTCAGGCAACGGTTTGTGGGTTGTTTGCAACTTTGGGGATAAGTGCAGCTTGTGGCCCTCCAGTCCTATCTCTGGAGCAGCTTCAGAGGTAATTGCAGGCTGTGCAATTTGTACTGAGAAGAGGGCAGCATGTTCCCCAGTGCCACCTCTCCAGATGTCCCTGAAGCCACACAGCCCTTTGGTACAGGTCAGAACAACCAGAGCTTGGCCAGGGAGCCACGCGCTAGCAGCAGCTTAATGCTGCTGGGTGTGAGTGCCTCCCAGGCATGCACAGCTGCCCAGTGCTCCCCCGAATCTCCAGATTCTCGTGTCTGCTTGTCTCAGCCTAGTTGCTCTGCACGTGCACGCTTGTCCCAGCCGTCTGGCAGGTAAGGCTGCTGTAGTAGCGGTTCTTTTCTGTCATTCACAAAAGGTATGTAGCCTGCCCAGGCAGGTAACTTGGATGTTGCCATCTATCCCAACAGCTGATTTTCTTCCAAGATCACGTAGTATCTTTCTTAAGTTGTTGCTTACCAAACTGGAGCCTTCACCTCCTTTAATAAGTGTGGCCCATGTTCTCTTCCATATATAAATGGATTTGTATTTGGCTGTATCCATACAGTTCTCTAGCCCATACCACACAAATAATTCCGAATGTATTTACATCAGTGACTTACCTCTCTTTGCCATGTACTACTTCTCCAATGTTTGCATGGGCTGTGAGTTGTAACTGTGGGAATTTTATGTTTCACTTCAAGTTAATGATAGAAGATACCTAGTAAGAGTGGAACAAAGAACAGACTGTAGAGTGACTTCAGAAGGAGCAGTGATTCTCTCTACAGTTGTAGGTTAGTGTTTATCAGTCAACCCAGTTTAATCTGTCTAGGCCATACTTGGTTGTTTTCTCAGTCACAAGTTTATGTAGCAGCATATCAAACAACTTCCAGAATTACCACATAGAACTTCTGTGTTTTAAACAATTGCTTACAAAAGGAAAGCAGGCAGGCGGACAAAATATTCATATTTTCCTATAATTGCTATGATTTGGAGAGAAAAAATGCTCAGTGACTTTTAATAGAAAAAATACCATTTTTTTTACAACCAACTTAATAGCATCCAATTATTAAAAAAACCCAAACAAAACTCTCTGTGGCGTAGACAAAATCTAGATAATGGAAGTGCTGGTTGCATTTCCACAGTCTGACTGGTACAGTCACAAAGAAACAATAGAAAAAATCATAGCAATAAATGTAACTTTATTTCATATTCAATAACTCGTGTCCTCTGTTTTACTGAGATTATACAATATGTGTGAACCCTTGCATCTGTACTATTTTACCTTCTGATTGCATTAATAACGCTGCTGACTTCAATTAACATCTGAAACTACTTGGATAGCCAGACATTACACAAATACTTTTAGTGAGAATCTGAAGTCCTCAGACAAATTGTAGTTCAGACTTGTTCTTCCTAAAACGCAACAAACTGTGTCCCATGCCTCTAATTTCCATTAGCTACAGTGTAAGTAAATCAAAGTCCTCGTAGCCTTTCAGCTAGTGCTAAAACTTTCCAGAACCGTGTCCTGTAAGTCTGTCTCCCATCTGGGCTGGAAACTGAACAGCTGAGTTGAGGACTCACAGACATCTTTATTTTTCTAGAGGTTAAAATCTTTATAAACATTCTCCCCCATTCCCTTGCCTTCCCTACTGATGTTGTAGCTGGTCATTTTATAAAAGTCTGTGCGTCTGGAAAAGTTATATATCCTACATGTAAAAGCACAGCCCTACCATTCCTAATGATATTGGAACTAATCAGAGCTATTTCCCAAAAATCTCCGAGCATGATTAAACAGAGCACACTGTGGAATTTTTCATGCAGATTGGGAGACGGTTCAAAGCACTGTCAAAATAAAGCTACTGCTTCAAAAAGAACAGATGGGAAATGTATATTTGATTTCCACACGGAATGGAATGAGGAACTGAGACGTTCCTGGACCAGCCCTAAGCTGGAGGCAGGATCAATAGCACTGCACTTCCAGGTATGTCTGTCTGATCCACTCATGCTTCCCCTATCTCTCCTCCATCTGCAGGGAGAGTGCTAAGGAGTCTGGTATTATTTACAGTATGTTTGCTACACCTGTCATAGATTCAATGGAGATTTAATTCTAACACAAGCCAGCACAGGTAGAATGTAAACAGGAGAGAAACATTACAACTGCTTCTTGTTGACAGACGGCCTCCAAGTGAATTTTGGATAGCTGTCCTA
>VZTU01029358.1:0-61496 GCA_013400835.1 Zapornia atra | reverse complement strand
TTTTAATTAATATCTTTCTGTTACTTGTGTACAGTCATTGTCCATAGCTGCAGACCTAGAGGTTTTATTTATATTTGTTTGTTTTGCACTAGCTATAATCACCCATGCTGAAGTTTTGGAAAAACTTGGTATTTTTCCTACTGTCTGAATTAACATCTGGCAAGAACCAAAGGTATGGAGGCTTTCAAATGTTTGCTTTGAGTTTGAGAAATGCAGCTGTGGTACAGTACTTACAGCCCTGCATTACTCTTCTGAAACCTGGGGAAAAAAAAAAAGGGAAAAAAAAGGAAAAAAAAGAAGCTGTTTAAAATCATATGACAGGTTATTATTTTGTTTAATGTGAAATGTTCATTTGACAAGCTTATTGAGCTTGATTTGTGTACCGAACCCTTCTGCAAATCTACAGTCTATCTGATTTCCCTTCCCCCCCTCCTTTGCTCCCCCCTCTGCCACTAGCACTGACATCAACCATTGTGCCATCTGAGGGGAAAAAAAAAAGGCACCTGGAGTATTAAAGTGATTTAACCAGTTTGATTTATGTTAATGGTACAGAAGAGAATATTTTTTGGTCCTCAAAAACATAACAGGCAATTGATGTGCCATATTGCAGTATGGTTTTAGCTATCAACATGTCAAGATTTAGTTTTGCTGTTAACATTTTACGATTTAGAAGGCTATAAGAATATGTGCAGTGTAGCAACAACTCGGGCATCATTCCCTCAGCTATATTTATTGGGCTTTCATTTTTTCCTTTTATAGAAGAAATTGAAAAAGAGGAAGGGAAAAAAGACAGACATTTTCTGTCTTTCATTTTCTTCAGTCTGTCAAGTTGTGAGAATAAAGAAAACCGACTTCTAATGGTTTGTTTTCAGACCCAAGTATATTCAAGGCAGAAGAGTTGAAATGTACAGTTTGTTGATTTCTCACTAAACTAAAGATAACCTGTGCATAAACTGTAGCTTCATTGCTTCTACCCCTTCAATTTATCCCTATAGCTGAAAGCTGCATGTTTAACATGCTGAGGAGATGGTGATCTATATAAGCCAATTGTCTGAAAACTGGAAGTACTATGTGCAGCACACATGGTCATACAGAATTTATTTGTCTTCTAGACCTTCATTTTTTTCTACTTCTCCTTTGGAAAATCAATAAGATGTACTTCTCAGTGTGTAAGGGGGAAACTAACTTTTTCATGCTAGAAGAATGTCACAATAGCTAGAGCTGCCAAAATAAGGTCTAGATTCCTTCAGTGGGTATTTTACTTCCCTAGGTTATTAGTTGTAGGTCATTGGATAAAAATTATTGCTGACTATTTAGAATTAGCACTCCAAAGTAAACGAGGCAAGTAAAAAAATTGACCTTCACCTCCTAAAATTTCCATGCTTAAACTTCCAAATTAAAAAAGCAACATGAAACATGGGTAGTAGCAGACAGTGCAAATTTTAGAAAACATTTCAAACAGAAAGGGACAGAACATTTTCTCTTCAAACAGTGATGACAGTTATGGTGTATTTCTTTTATGTGATAATCTAAGGGCTCGATCTGTTGTCTACAAGAAGATCTCTGCCGGCTCAAGTTGCATTTTCCATCTTCCAAGAGAGTGAATGCTTTTACACTTTTTATCTTTCCCGTCTAATCTGAGCTATTGTGCAGCTGAGCTGCTTTGGTGAAATTCTAAAAAATTAGGAAACACTACAGAAATCTATTCCTACATTTATGCCCATAAAATCAGAGTGAATGTCAGACTTTTTGTATCTGATCAAGTTTGAACTGTGTAACCAAAACAAAAAATCTTTCCAATTGCCAAGTCCACAGGCATGGCTTCCACACTGAATAGGATCTAGACATGTGCTACTCCTCTACTTCTTTCCTGTTCTGTGGTTTTGAGAGAAGTCCAAGAGCATCGACCAGAAGGATGGTTAGGAGAAAAGATTTTCAGATCCTGCCATATAGCAAATGTTCCCTGGGTCTTAATTCTCTGAAGGTTTTACCTACTGAAGGTATTGTAAAGATGAATTATTTACCTTTGAGACCTATTGTGGTGACATTAATATCACAAAGAAGCCTATTGAGAAATAAATATTATTCTGCTGAGTGAAGAGACTCTGGAATAAATAAGGTCAGAACTGCACAATAAATGAGAGGATAAGAAGAAATATTGATTAGCTTCTCATGAAGAAAGAACCAGTCATCTTGTGCATTGTGTTGAAAAATACTGGGTAATTACTTAATTAAAGATTGTATCACCAATACATATAAACAGCACCACTGAATTAATAATCTACAGGCAAAATTCTGATGTCAAAGCAGATAAGTATGAAAATGCTATAAAATCTGTGAGGATTTTGCTATTGATATTGATTTTGTATGGAAGGTATTCAGCTCCCACAGTGACGGACTTTGATTTATAATCTAAAGCATAAAACCCCCACATTTCCAGCATTTTTTATTATTTAAGAGATTAACCTGCCATCCTCAATGTTCTTTGAATATAGTAGTATCTTCTAAATGCAGAAGACAGTACACAGTCTTTTATTTGAACAATAATTTGTATGGAGAAAGGTAAAGTAGGCCATGCAGGTTTTTATTTTTTTAATAGAGCATCTGATGCCAACAAACCTCTTTTATGATTTGTAAGAGCATTCAATTTCCTTTCAAAAAAAAGGCAGCTTTGTAGTTGTTTAACATTCATGTTTACTGTAAAGAAATTAGTTTACCTTGGGTCAAGTCTGTGTTGAAAGGGAAGTAGTATGGGGGTAAAATGATCTGTTCCTTATAAGGTAGCCCTTTTCCACACCTCTCAACTGAGATGATGTTTATTTCAGACAGTCAGGATTTTTAGTTGGTCAGTAGTTTTTGGAGTATATGTTGCCATGAGTCAGGCTTTTCATAGTACTTTTTTATTAAAAATAAAAGACTCAAACATATCACTCAAAATGGAGCTAGTAAAACCTCTGAATGGACCTAGAGGACCCAACTGAGATTACAGTCAGATTGGGTACAAAAGTGAGGTGAACTAAATTTTATCTAGAAGTCTTGCTTAATTCCTCCTCCCTACCATGTTACATCATCTTTTATGTATTAAAAAAAAAAAAAGAAAAAAGGTAGGTACAGTAATTTAGAGAAGTGCTTATTAACAAAATATGTTATTCTTATTCTGTATGGAAATCAGATTATATGTTTTGACTTTATGCATGCGGTTTGGTACCCTTGGGTATTCTTTAAGGAACAGGAGCAGCTGATTTCTTCATTTGCAAGCCAGAAACCTGACAGCCACAGATGTGAACTAGTCCAGCTTAAGGTGTGAAAGCTGTTTTATGAAGCCTGAATCCAGGCAATTAAGAAGGTTCCCCTCCTGATAGGCTGGTATTTAGCCAGAATATCAGTACTGACTATGCTGCTCTAGGAAGAGAAAGGCAGACTGTGGTAGACAGAACACCTGAAGCCTTTTCTAGAGAAAAAAAACCAAACAAACAAATAGCTAGGAATTGAGATTGCATATTATTATAAATGCATCTGTGCCTGTGGTTCCTCAATATTTCCACAGAGATCCTTAGAGGTATACTGCACAAATGACACAAGCACGTTGGAGTGCAAACTCTTATGCCACATAAAAAAGAATCTAAACTGAGGTTATTCCGCAGACGTAAAATTGTTTACCCAGAGATGCATGAGTAATACAGGGCAAAACAATCTACCTCAATCCACCTCTGTTTCACTCCTGCTTATTAAGAAAAAGATTGCTCAAGTTGATGTGTGCTTTGATAATGGATTTGTGTTAGTGTGTGTAACAGCGATATGCATAGCCTCTGTTTTCTGTAATCCAGTGTGTTTGTTTCAATCAAATGTGTATTAGCCTTCCCTAACAAAAGCAATGGAAAGTTAACATTCGTACCAAGCAGCATTTTCTGATGGTTCTTCTTGCTCCCAAACCCTTCCCCCTGCCTTTCGCCCTGGGTTTGAATGTGCACTTAGAGTGTTCCTCTCTGCTCTGATGTATAGGAAAATGCTCTAATGAAAAACTCTAGCAGTGTTATGCCAATGTAAAACAGATGTAGTGAGTGAAATACCACTAATGAATTTAAGGCCTTGATTTTCCATCCAACTTAACCTTTCCACTTATATTGCATGTCTAGTATTACACCTCATAACTTAAACCTAAGATTGCAAGCCCAACGTTTCTTACAGTGCTCCCAATTTTCTGAAGTCTTGATGTCTATGAGTTGACTCATCAAATAAGACTGCATGCTGGGGTTTAAGAAAAGGATTTCCCAACACACAGTGTCATCTACAGTGGATAGACCATGTCCAGGACTGTACGACAGGTGAGCAGTAGATTGCACAGCAAACAGGCACAAGATTATGAGTGGGGAGAGCATCTTGTTCCTTGTGCTGGCCCTGACTGTGGGACACCCCCACCCCCGACCACAACAAGGGGGAGTGTAACTCCTCTCTTATTCCTGATGTCAGTGTAGCATTTGGCTTCCCAAAATGAAAGATGATGATTTCATGCTACCCATACTAACATAGTTTGCTGTGACCTCCCTAACAGGTGAGGACATGAAGTAAGCACCTTCAAGTGAATCACTGCAGGATAGCTGACCAGTATTCATTTAGGAATTTGCCTTGTCTACGGGACGTCAGGTTTTAAGGCAAGTGCATGACTCCTAACACCAGAGGTTAAAGTATCACAAAGTTTGAAATATTACAGTGTAAGTGTCCATGTTTGCACCTGGCAGGCTTTCTGATAATATTAAAACCCACTTCCAATAAAAAAAAAGAAAAAAAATGTTAAAATAAAAATTAGGAAAAAAAAAAAAAGATGAGCTGTGTGATATACCTCACAGAATGTAATCTAATCCTGTCTCATATTTTCTACATATTTATCTTGAGTCCCCCCCATAAACCTCCTCTGAAATAGCCTGAGTCAATTCCCCCATGCAAGAGTCTATTGACAAGCTCATTCAGTTTCAAAAGAGATGAGATAACATTTTTAGATGTTAAGAGAGGTTTGTTATCTGAATAGAAATGGATCATTTAGCAACACGCGTACATCATTTTTATTGCAGTCTCTTTTTCAAGAGCTCCATAGTGGGTCAGAGCTACCATATACTTTTGCTGTCAGATTAAGGAGTTCATTGTCTCAAAGGACATTAGAACATAGTTTACTAGAGCTAAGATAGTATCTATTACGTATTTTAGAATGTCTTTTCCTTTGAGACATGTCTAACAAACCTACCATTCTGTTACCCATTTAGAACATTCTTTTCTGGACATTGTTTTTGAAAGAGAACAAGGAAACCTGTTGACTGACTTTCATGGAAGCTTTATTTCTCTGCTGGGAATGCATTGACGACAGACAAAAATTTGATGGTTATTGCTGAGAGCTTACTTGACCATCTTAATGTGCATCACAAACAACCGATGCCCTCCATGTATTACCTCCTCTTCGTGAGCAGCATGTTTTTGCTGTGTGAAGTTCAGTGGATATTTGAAAAGATGTAACTTACAAATCGTCCAAATTATTTTAAAACTAACACATATAGCAAATGAGGGATGTGGTGACAGGCAGCATTTATTACTGTGGTGAATTTCTTATTTTGAATATGAAATGCAATAGGAACCTGGAAACAAGCCCGACAAAAACAAACGTCTCACAGTTTGATCTTACTTGATCAAAAAAAAGAAGACTTTTTTTTTTTTTTAGAGCAAAACCATTGTTATTTGGGATTTGTGTAAATAAGAACTTGAGGAATGATAGCCATGGTGACTTGCACTTATCCAAGAAGGTTATGTTGTCATCTCCTAGACTGTGATTTGAATAAGAACAATCAAGCAACAAAGCTTGTCATAGTAGAAAAGACTGGACTTTGTGATGACTTCAATAAAAAACACAGCTTAGTAATAGCAATGTCTGAACTGCTGGAAACCAGCAACAGATCTTTAGAGAGTATAAACTGGCATTGTTCCCCAAAGCGCTCTGCCGCTGTAAGCCAGCTGAGGTAGTGCTATTTTAACTTTTCTGTTGCTTGACATTTTCTTATTTTAATTGTGTAACCTCTGTGTTGGACTGTATTCTGGCATTAAAAGCCTCACCATCCCCCTCCTTGGATTGCTGCTTTTTAAAGCAAGAGGAATAAAATTAATTGCCTCTGATCCACCGCAATGGTAATTACATAGTCCCAACTGGGACCTGACCAAGGATGAACTGCTGTTGTTGCTTTTTGGCTGGAGACACTAAACAGGCATAATAGAGAAGTATGTCTGTTACAGCACACTGGTTGTTTCCTGCAGAAGAGAAAGATAGAAGTCTATTGCTGTACAATTACAGTGTAGTGTTTGCAGGTTGCAATAGCATCCAACAAAGACTAAGATTGAAAAAAGAAATGCCATTGTTGCATACCTCACTTTGCTAACTGTATCAGTGAAAACAGTTACCCTGCTGCCTCTTTACTCCTTGAATCTTCATTAAAACATCACACTGGTATTACAAACCTAGAAAAATTCTTAAAAACACAGCTTGGCCTTAGAAGAGAAAATGAAGCAATGATGGTAAAAAAGGCTGGGAATGGTTAGGAAATGCTAGCATCCCAAAGGTACCACAATCACTGCATTTAGGAGTAGTTGCCTATTTGTTGTCTTTTTTAGTATCTTAAAAAAAAACTGATTGAAAGCATTAATGCCTTTATATATAATAGGTATATACATTCTACCTTTAATTATTTCTACAGGGAGGACTAGGAAAAGAAACATTGATAGTAAGTAAAATGTGTGCTTGTGTTTTACAATTCCATATCTCAGGAAAAATAGGAGGAATTTCATTGATCTCTAAAATCCCCCTAGCACTATAGTTAAACAAAAAAAAGATGGATTTAAGAAGTACTGTTAAGTGTAAAATTAGAGTGTCACATTGACTTAGGTCCCTAAATTAATATTTCTGACTTAAAAATCATTAGGTTATTAAAGAACAATACATTTTATTTAAGTTTCTGATTTCTGTACTCTCAGAATACATTTTTTGTGTTGAGTAATGGTGGCCAGGAAAAATTTTTTCTTTTAAAGCTGATTTTCTAATATGATCTATTGACTTAAACAATTAAAACCTGTGAGATTTACCATTACATTGCAAGGTTGAACAACAGGAATATAAAAAGCCTTGTCTGGACTGTCATCAAAACCATAATAGTTTCTTCATTTGCAAAGAAACTTTAAAGAAAGTAAGATGTGAATGATGGTGTGAAATTTCTTGTTGACATGTAGTCTTTAGAGAAAGCACAATAAGATACAG
The DNA here is from genome assembly GCA_013400835.1 of Zapornia atra. NCBI lineage: Eukaryota > Metazoa > Chordata > Aves > Gruiformes > Rallidae > Zapornia > Zapornia atra. The sequence goes on along the minus strand of VZTU01029358.1, from coordinate 54,208 downwards.
ATATATAAATGCTTCCATAGTTGAACTAAGGCTTTACATGACACAACTGTATGTGCTTCCAAATACATTGCCTTTGAAGATCTTGGTCTGAATTATTACGATATATTAAATGTATCAAATTGAGGGTAAATTTTATGTAGAAAAGAATATCTTTAAATTCCCCCCAAAATATTCAAATTATTGTGCAAATGTGACCAAAGTTCCACAGCTTTTAGTCTCATCAACTTAGCACTAAAACAAGCTTTGGAGATAAAGTCTTCCTTCATTTCTTTCCATGGGATTTTGGAAAGTAATTTTATTGTGTTAGATTTCTGATTTAGGCATTTTGAAAGTGCACCTGAGTGATAGATTCAAGATTTTCTCTGCAACACAAACCTAGAAATTTACTTTAAAAATAAAACTCAAAAAATAAAATAAATTTTTTAAAATGCATTTATTATTCCTGAAGGATGACAGTTCAGGCAAGACAGCAAACATGAATGAAGCAAGTTTTATTGAGTTACTTATGCTAGTCCTTTGAGATGGCACATTTCACTCAATGACTGTTTTTAATATTTGGGAGCTGGTTTTGTAGTTTGCATTGCTTTCATCACATCTGTCGGCTTTGGCTGGGATAGAGTTAATTTTCTTCATCCTAGCTGGTATGGGGCAAAGGTTTGGATTTGTGCTGTAAATGGAGTTGATAATGCAGGGATATTTTCATTACTGCTGAGCAGTGCTTACACAGAGCCAAGGCCTTTTCTGCTCCTCACCTTGCCCCACCAGTGAGGAGGCTGGGGGTGCACAAGAAGTTGGGTGGAGGCACAGCCAGGACAGCTGGTCCCAACTGACCAAAGGGATAGATAGTCCATAACATAATGATGTCATGCTCAATAATAAAAAGCTGAGCTAAGAAGAATGAGAGGGGCCACACATTCAGAGTGATGATGTCTGTGATGTCTGTCTTCTCAAGTAACCATTACCTGTGCCAGAGTACTGCTTTCCTGGGGATGTTGAACACCTGCCTGCCCATGGGAAGTGGTGAGTGAATCCCTCGTTTTGTTTTGCTTGTGTGTGTGGCTTTTTCTTTACCTATTAAACTGTCTTTATTGCAACCCATGAGTTTTCTCACTTTTACTCTTCCGATTTTCTCCCTCATCCCACAGGGGGAGAATGAGTAGGAGATTGTGTGGGACTTAGTTGCTGGCTGGGGTTAAACCACAACGGCATGGTATGCAATTGCATGTTTAGAGTAACTGAAGCTTCGGTTAGCAAAGAAAATATACTGAAACCCCGTAATCTAACAAATATCAGCCATTTTCTCAAAGTGCAATTCTGGAGAAACCTTTATTTGTACCTGGTTACCATGCCATCATAAAAAATCAAGATATGAGTAATGTCTGCCATATCCTTAATCTCACTTCCATGCTGTTTTACTGGCGCTTATTCAGACAATTATGTATAGACTAGGACTTCAGTAGTCAAATCACTATCTGCTTACATAAATAGTTTCTCTGGGTGGCTTCACCTTTGCTGTGACCAGTTCTGCGCTCTGGAGATGGCTATACCTCAGTCTATAGGTGAACCACCTTTGCCGAACCAAATCTCCTTTACCAGATTTCGTGGCCTTGGAGATGTTTCCAGCCATTAGTGTCCTCCCATTCTTATAACATTAGTGAATGCAATCTCTGAAATAGTGTGTCAGGCCACCTGCCTGACTGCCAGAAATAAAACACACTCTAAAAATCTATAACACAAGTTTAGAGGAATCTTGTGCAGAGGTCCCTAAACAGCACATAGAATTCCGTGACAGCCATAAATATCCATCTACTTATTACAGAGGTTGAGTGCAGTTCAAAGTACAGTTTTGTACTGGGAACAGCTTCTACAGTGGATGTATCAGGATTTGCCAGGAATTCTCAGGACAATCCAAATCCATAACCTGCATGGAACAGCAGGTGTCTCCGAGCGGTGCTGTTGTTCAGCTGACCAGCATCACTAAGCTGACCTCCATCAGGAGAGAGTGACACCAGTGAAATGTGCACAGATGCTAAGCTGAGCACTTGCAATTATTCCCGGTAAGGGTGAGCAGTGAAAAACCAGAGGAGTGGTTGTGCATTTGATGGTGCCCCATTGTATCTCTTCAAGAAGATAGGTTGGTGTCAAAGGCTTTTCTCCATGTATCCTGCCTTGGAGGTGAAAGAACAAGACTTGAGGAGAGACTGGCAGCATGCACAGCTGAGGCGAAGGGGTTGTTTGGAGAACATCTGTGCGGGTGCTAGCACTCACATAGGTTTGCTGGATGCTTCTATTGGTATCCTTGAAGCTGAACTTTTCAGGCTTAGCTGTGACTTTTGGGATGCATCAGGAAGAGTGTGTCCAGCAGGTCAAAGGAGGTGATCCTCCCCCTCTACTCTGCCTTGGTCAGGCCCCACCTGGAGTACTGTGTCCAGTTCTGGGCTCCCTGGGATAAAAAAGACAGGGACCTCCTGGAGAGAGTCTAGAGAAGGGCTACGAAGATGATTAGGGGCCTGGAACATCTCCCGTATGAGGACAGGCTGAGTGAACTGGGACTGTTTAGTCTGGAGAAAAGAAGACTTAAGGGGGACCTAATTAGTGTTTATAAATATCTTAGACATGGGATGCAGGGGGAATTGGCCAGCCCTTTTTCAGTGGTCTGTGGGGACAGGACAAGGGGCAATGGCTGTAAACTGGAGCACAGGAAGTTCTGCACCAACATGCGGAAGAACTTTTTCACAGTGAGGGTGACAGAGCAGTGGAATAGGCCTCCCAGGGAGGTGGTGGAGTCTCCTTCTCTGGAGATATTCAAGTCTCGTCTGGATGCCTATCTATGTAATATGAGCTAAGGAGCCTGCTTTGGCAGGGGTGTTGGACCCGATGATCTCTCAAAGTCCCTTCCAACCCCTACGATTTTGTGATTCTGTGATTCTGTGATTCTGTGACTTCCTCTGCGCTGTTCAACTGGAGGGAAGCTGTAGTATAAACCATGCATGCCTTGTTTTTCTTGGATGGAGCTGCTATTAACTAGTAAGAGGTGTGAAAAGCTTGTGCTATCTCAGAAAATGATGAAATTCTGTTTATGAAATGTTAGGCTCTGGTAGCATTCTGCTTTTCAAAACAAAATACTGATGAGGAAAAAAAAATATTACAGATGCAAAAACGGATACATAATGAAATAATAATTGCTAGCATGGTTTTATAAGTTTATTATGAAATCATTTCAACTACCATTATCCTGTCTGAAAGACCCACTGCTGTCTATGATTCTGATGCTCATAGTTAGATCTTTTACATGATTTTTGGCTTCATTTTCTTCATTACTGGAAGCATTTGCATGATAACAGGATCTTTGCTTTTAAGAGTTCATCAGCTCCTGCCACTTAGTTTCCACTTGAAGTCATAATCTTCTGTTTATAATTTCATAATTGTTTGCAGTAGAGGTGATTAAAATCTCACAAACATAGCATTATTTTGACTTCAGGCGGGGAACAAGCAGCAGATGAACTCTTAAGGAACAAAGATGATGTTTTCATGTAAATAGCCCAAATAGTACAAAGTAAGGGGAAGAAATGAGCATGTGGAACACATCCAAATGCAATGTTTTTCACTTTTTCTTTCAGGCAACAATAGCTCTTTGAAACCCATACATTTCAGAACCTTACATCTTCCAGTAGAATACTTCCCTCAGCACTTACAAAGTTTTCCTGTTTTCCACTCTAGGATGATGTTTCTAAGCACAGGCAAAATATTAATTAATGCATTAATTAGGCACAATAAACTCTCCTATGCATTAATTTACACAAAGTTCAGAACTCTTCCAGACAAGCCAGCATTTGAATTTCATGCTTGCAGAAACTCAGATCATTTTGATGCCACCATTGGGTGCATTCTAAGGGGAGGTGCTGACGTTGGAAGTTTGCGTTGCTTGTGTTTGCTCCTATGTGGTCTGTAGAGCAGGACATTTGGGCTCATACAGCTGTCTGTGCAGATCCTTGTTTCTGGCCCCAGCCACTCACTGGTGCTTACCGTAAGTGTCCTGCTGGGACAGGGACATGTTTCACACTATGTAAGCAAAGTCCCTGTATATGTTTAGTAATAGGCTCCTAAATGATTTTTTCATTCATAAAATAATTGCTTGTTCTAACACGCTTTGCTTATATCAGTATGAGACTTTTCAGGAGAAGTTTGGACAAGTTCCCAATTTCATTTTCTAAAGAAACTTGAAAGAAGGAAGTTGAAGACTATACCTTAAAATGAAGATAATTTTAGGTGAATTATTAAAAGAATAGATTTAAGGCAAAATAAAGAAAAGCAGTGAGGGGTCTTAGGTGTAAATACTTTGCTTGATTTTACTTGACTTGTTCCCTCTGTACATTGTACATTTCTGCTGTAGCTGTAGAATCTGCTAAGCCTTTAAAGATATATTTAAATACATGATTAAGAATACAGAAAAAAATCAGGAAAAGAGAGAAGAGGAGAGGAGAGGAGAGGAGAGGAGAGGAGAGGAGAGGGATGGGGAAAAAGAAAAAAAGAAAAAGGAACGGAAAAGGGCAGTACGATGATCCTGCAGTGTATGTGTAGAACTTCATCTCACCAAATGCAAGTATGTCTGAAAGCTGCCTTTCCTTATTAAAGTAACTCACCATTTTTCTAGCATTATTAAGGAGAGAGATATAAATTCTTTTGTGCTGAACCCCTCTTTTGTTCTGAGAGCCAAATCTTCTGCAAGTGCAAATTATTGAAGTTTCAAAGACATTGTAAGCTGATTCGAGGTTCTGGTCTGAGTCCAAAGTTGTTCCTGTTAGGAAATATTCTTCAGCTTGGAAATGTGTTCCAAATTTAGTCAGAATACTGTGTTCTTTTGTCCTCTGGGGTGCTGCTCAAAAAAATATGTAGACAGGAGGAAGAGGATGATATGTTTCAACAGGATGTCACTTCTGGAAGGGGACATTTGAGAAGAAAAATGAGACAGAAAATGTGAAGACATTATCTTCCTTACTGTCATTAATGAGAATAGCACTATCGTAGCTATGGTCAGAGATGAATCTACCTAAACTAAAAGAACTTACTATGTCATAAAATTGATGTTGGGGTATGCAGATATATGCATGCACTAATTAAATATATGTACAATTTTAAAAGGAATGGCAGGGAAGCATTGCTAGATATCGATACATGAAATAAGATTTTTCTTGTTTAAAAGGTACCATCTCATAAAGTGAAAAAAAGTGCTCTAATTTGGTTGGACAGTTTTGGAAAGATCTTTGAAAGTGTGAAATAAAGGATAAGAAGGAAACAGTCTCCTTTACAATCTGTTTATGGCTCTGAGATGGCTCTTTATCTTGACAAACAAGATAAGGATCATTTGACAGCAATCCACTTAGTCTTATCTTGCTAGAAACTTAAAAATTGAATTATTCATCCTCAGTGTGAAAATTTTGTGTTTTCCATTCTAAATTCAACTGCATAGTTAGCACCTAACCTCCACAAAAATGTATCCAATGTAATGAACAAACTTAGTTGAAGTTACCTCTGTAAGACCAGCATTAGCAAAAATTACAGGCATTCCTTGCACTAAAGAACTTTCCCGGACAAATAATATGTCACATAAACTTACAAGAGTTACAGACAACATAAATATTCCTCTGGTTTCTTTCAGTATCTTTGAGGTTTGAGGAGGAGTGTATGAACTTGTGAGCTTTACTAAATCATGACACAATTTCCCTCTTTACAGAAGTCTCTAAGTGAACTCACTTGGATGACATGAAATTGCAAATATGTGTTACACTGTGTTGTATGACACGGGCATGATTGCTGACTGACACTCGTACACTGACAAATCCTGTATTACAGGCGCAGTTGAACCACAAATTTTATTTTTCTAGAAAGGTTTGATTAAGACATATAAACTCTGCCAATGACAATGTTACATTCATAAAGCAAATAAAGAATACAAATCTTTATTCCTGTAATAAAAGTGGTGATTTGCAAATGCAACATGCCTATCATCTGTCTTGAGTGCTGTTTAGAACTGATCCAAAATATGAGACTGGACAGCTCAAAATAACAAAATTGCGTGTAAAAGCTAATAAACCTTGCTAAGAAGAGGTCTTACTTCTTACTGATGTTGAAGCACGCAAGGATTTTCCTCAATAACTTGTTTTCTCCTACATACTTTTTCTGTTGCATGTCTATATATGTATGTAGATTATTTGGCAGTTAACCATTAGCATCTCTTGAACTAAAATCAATTGGTTAACACATGTAAGGTCATATAAGCCAAGTTAGAGCAAATACTAGTTACCACTGTTCAAAACTCACTTCTCTGACATATTTGAATGTCTCTGGTTCTATATTCTGCGCCCTCCTCCCCTCCCACCCCCATTTTTTAATTTACTCGTATGTCTTTGTTAATTCATGCTTTCTCAAATCAGTTGCCTCCATACACGAACTGAAGGTGAGCAGTCTCAGCTCAGGAGGAATGGGATTTAGAGAGGTGTAAGCAGCGGAGGAAGGATCGTGGCGGGCACAGCGTTTGAACACAAAAGTGACGGCTATCTTTCCCACTGCAATAAAAAGGAAACCGATAACAATGGTGTGCTATGAAAAGCAAAGGAACATTCTTCTCTGTCAAAGAACCGCACCTCTCTGGCAGTGCTGCTGCTGCAGTACACTGTCTGACATCCCCTCTGCATTTGAACTCTGCTGTTGCTGAATTTCAATTAAAACTGAAAACCACACAAAGGTAGAAGGCACAGAGAATACCAAAAAGAAACAAGACATTCGTTTTCTTGCTTGGTTTTGTTTTAGGGCTTTTCTTTGTGTGGTTAGGAAATAATGGTCGAAGTTGGATGGTGAGGGTATCTGGTATCTGCTGCTTGGGTCAATTTTACCTCATTAAAGACAGAAGAGAATTATGGCAAGTTCTCCCAGAACATCAGAGCTGCCATTCAAAAGCAAAAGTCATACTGGGGTGCAAAATCCCTCCAGTTTCTGCTTCAGTCCATTAAAAAAAATGTATTTGAAGCCTGGGGGAAGAGCACAATTTAAGAGAGATTTTTTCCTTATGCAATGAACCCAACAAGGCTTATGTATGCTGTAGCAAACTGCAGTACCTGCAGGGTGCTCATCTACCATGAAAGTCTTCTATTATCTCATTCTTTACATGAATGAAATGTGAATATAGTTCCTTCTTTCTTGAAAACCATTACACTGATTGGATTGTGTCTGGAAGCAACAGAATGGGTTTTTTCCACACAATTATTTTCAACAGATTGAAAATGTATGGCCTTCCTCGTAGGTGCTGATGGAAGGTACTCTGGAGTTTCAAAGACTGTGAAAAACAGTAGCTCCAGTAACCTTTAAAAATGTTCTAAGTGGCGGGGGAAAAAAAAGAAAAGAAGGAAATTTTTTAAGTCGTTCAAAATACATTTTTTTACTGTGGATTTTTTTCTGGAACTCAGTTGCCTTTATTGTTGCAAGTTATTGCTATTGATTGTAATGAGATCATAAGCTTCACAAACATTCACTCATAAGAAAACAAATACCTTGTGATAAAATTAGGAAAATTGTGGAATGATTATTGATAGCGAAAGTGAAATCTAACAAGACAATAGAGTAGTCAGGGAATACAGTAATATTTTCTTGGAACTGCTGGTTGTATTAAAATAAAATAAAACCATGTTTTGAGAATATATGGGTTCTGATTGAGAGATTGCATGCAAGTTTTTAGCTAAACAGTAGCCATTACTTTATCACAGGAAAAAGATGTTAGCAAAAAGGCTGTTTCACATCAGCTGAGGACAAATGTATGTGTCTGTCTGTGTAAGTATATGCATAACTATATATGTATAAATATGTTAATGTATTTACAGAAACATTTTGAACTGATGGAACACCGAATGGAGGGAAGAAAAACTTAGTTTGACTAAAAAGCTGCTCATTCCATTTTTCTGTCTCCTTACCAATCATATCAATATTTTAATCATATCTCATCACCTACTTTCTTCTTTGGATTGTCTAAAACCGATTTTCTAATTCTGTCCAGCAGCTCATCTTTTAATGTCATTTTAATAGACCTTGTCTTGCTTTCATGGAGCAGTAAAAGCAAAGGTTTCATTGTAAAAGAAAATTGCCTCACTTGCACTGAGTTTTCTAATTACCATATCTGGTACCACCATTGAATGTTTGGAGAAGGGGAAAAGAGAGAGGAAATAGAGACTGTTATTAATCAACCTTTAGTGGTAATTAAGGTCCTCAGCTTCTCATTGATTTTTTTTTTCCCCAGTTTTACATACCTTGATATCAGATAAAGCAAATGACAGGAGAAAAATCTCAGCTGCATAGTCTGGTCCTCAGGCAAGTCACTTATTTTAAAAATGTGAACATTTTATGACATTGCATGGAGGAGGATGCTGGACTGTAGCCATTACATTATCTAGGCATTACATTATCTAGGCAAACACGCCTAGTTTTTCCCAAAAGGGTTGTATGGTAATATAAGGTGGATCAACTCAAGTGATGCATAACACCATCAGCAAATTTGCTGGTGGTACAAAACTGGGAGGAGTGCCTGGCACACCAGAAGGCTGCTCTGACATTCAGCCAGACCTGGACAGGCTAGAGAGTTGGATGAAGTTCAACAAGGGCATATGTAAACACTTGCACCTAAGGGATGAATAACCGCAGGCACCAGTAAAGGTTAGAGGTTGTCCTGCTGGGAAGCTGAGCTGCAGAGAAGTACCTGGGAGTCCTGGTAAACAACAAGCTCTCTATGAGCCAGCAGTGCATCCTGTGGCCCACAAGGCCAATCCATATCTGGAATATTGTATCCAGTTCTGTACACCCCAATTCAAGAAAGACAGGGAACTACTGGAGGGTTGCAAAGTTGATGAGGGGACTGTTTACCCTGGAGAAGACTGAGAGGTGATCTCATCAGTGTTTATAAATATCTAAAGCACAGATGTCTACAGGATGGGGCCAGACTCTTCTCAGTGGTGCTTAGTGGCAGGACAAGGGACAACAAGCACAAAATGGAACATGGGAAGTTGCATCTCAATATGAGGAAAAACTTCTTCACTGTGAGTGTGATGGAGCACTGGAACAGGCTGCCTGGAGAGGTTGTACAGTCTCCCTCTCTGGAAACTTCTGAAGTCCGCTTTTATGGGTTCCTGTGTGACATGCCCTAGGTGAAAAGCTTGGCAGGGGGGTTGGACTAGATGATCTCCAGAGGTGCCTTCCAACCACCATTGTTCTGAGATTCTGTGAATCTGTGATTTCAGCAGGAACAGCATCACTGAACTCGTCACTGAACTTGGATTTCAAGTTCCCTCCTGTGACTTTGCTGAATTCTGTATTTGCAAGGATGAAATGAGAACAAGGTGGTCCTTCAGGTTAGGATGAACGAGCAACTCTCCTACCTTATGAAAAGTCTGACCCAGAAAGACAGAATCTCACCCCATCCTCAGGTAAGTAATTTATAAATTTGCCCACAGTTACTGTAGAAGAGACCTTTTGGCAAGAGTGAAGATTCAAATTTGTCCAATATTTTCCTGTAGAGTCACGAGGCAAGCAGAAGAAGCAGGGAAGATGTGCTCTTGTTTATGTGAGGAAATAAATGAACCCTGATCCACAGGGAGGATATCAGGCCACCTTGATGACAATCACTCACAGGACAGCTTCAAGGGCAGGGAAATGCTCCATTTCATGACAATTTGCTGGTCTTAGTTTCCTTATTCCACCATTTAAATTATACAGCAGCCCAGCATGTAGTCAGGGCTCTGATAAAAAAATCTCACAAAATTAAATATATGAATACATAATTGAAAACCTTGGTGGGTGATATGAAAAGATGAAAGTTTATTAATGCTGGTGAAACTTTGGTCCCTGCTGTTTAATCTAACATTAAATTTTATCAGACTTCTTCGTTTTACCAGGATTACCTGTAGAACATGAAAATATCAGAATATGTAGTGTACATCTTCCCTCGCCACAAGTGCTGGAGCCTGTATTGGCAGTTGCATTTTTCACCACTTTCTCATGAGATTATGGCACAGTGAAGACAAAGTGTGACACAAAAAATAATTTGCCTCTAAAAGGAAAAAAGAAGCCAGGCTATTGCTAGGAAAACATGATTTGAAATCCTACAAAAATGCAAATACTGCTTATTTTGGTTTTCTTAATCCCTTTAAAAGACAAGTATTAAGCCCAAGAAGTTGTTTAACTGTGTGTAGAGATCATGATGGAATTTATTTTGATTGGGTGACCTCATAAAATTATACACCACTGCTGTGATTTTTTTGAAGGCAGCTCAATATAGTTTGACTCCCAGTTCCCATTAGAATTTAATGAGAGCTGGGCCTGTAAGTCCCCCAGATTCCTTTGAAAATAACCCAGACCATGATAAAATAATACAGTTCTGTGCATCCTTAATTTTTGACAGTTTGTTCGTGACTGGAATATTGATTGCAAGAGCTACTGCCAAGCACAGAGCTCCCATCACTTTCGCCTGCTTTTCCATTATGTCATAAATAGATTGTCCAGCTCAATAGCTTATACAAATAGATGGGGCTGGACTACTTGCATGGGTTTGCTGAAAAATAAAATAAAGAAAGAAAAGGAAAAAAATAAAAGCCTAATAACAACTAAGCATCTTAGTTCCTTGAACAAGTTAATTGTATGAATTTTAAATGCTCTGAAATGAGTAACTTCAAAGTGCAAATAAGGACCAAAGCATGGTCAGGTCCAACAGTAGTAATTAGATTCAAGTCAAAGGTAAGCCTGATTGGACAATCTTAAAATGTTTGTGTTATGTGAGAAACCTGGCAAGTGTGGGGTACTGAAAATAGTTCAATTAAGCCTTTGGAAAGGCAGAAAAAAAAAAAAAAGCAAGTAGAAACGTTTAGTATCCTGCTAAGCTGAAAATGCACTCAAACTAAAATGAGAACTGAGGTGACTGAATAAGCAATAGGAATAAAGGAAGTGAGTTGTCAAAATAAAATATATTTGAGAATGGCCTGAGTGAAATTTTAATCCTGGATTTAATTTTCTTGCATGTTTGTACATTTGTTTCCAGCAGTAAAAGTGTTTTGACATTTGATGAAAAGGCAAGGCAAGGAAAAATAAGAAAAAGCACTGACGATTTAGCCTTCAGGTTCTCCATAAAATTTGCAGGAATGTTTTGTTTATATGTCCTGCTATGTTTTTTTATGTTATTTAAAGTAATTTATTTCTCAATACTGCTGGGGAAGAACTGGGTCAACTCAGAATAATTATTAGAACACTTTTGGGCATCATGTTTCCATTGGGGAAAAAAATCCAAACAATCAAAAGCAAAAAAACCCCAAACAACCAAAAGCAAATATCTTTGCTTAACAGTAGTAGTTACAGCATTTCATTGCGGTTACATTACATATTAATTTTACTAACAGGGCATTACATGACTTTTTGTTGGAGTAAGACTAGCAGGTCCTGTTTGTATGAAACAAGTCATCAATCTCAGCAGCCTGGATTGATTTGGTTTTCTGACACCCGAGGGAAGATTTTAAAATTAGTTTATTAAGTTTTGCGTTTTCTGGAGTGTTGGGTTGAGGTGGGGGTTAGTTGTTGGGTTTTGTTTTTTAGGGTTTTTTGTAATCTAAATGATAACACTATCTAGAAATGTGTCAGGAATGAGGACTCCATTGTGTCTCCAGTGTGTGGGACCTGTTTACAAGTGCAAAACCAAAACCATAGTTTGTGTTCCTTGAGCACATCTACTAAAGCGAAAGGACTAAACTGGGATGCAGAGGGAATGGGTGTCCAAGGAATCAGCAGTATGTTCAATGGCAGTTTAAAAGAGACTTAAATAGGTTTACATAGGCTCAAATTACCCTTCTGGACATAATTGGTGAGATAAATCAGTCAGAGGTTGAAGTATGGCCCCTGCATACCTATTGCCAAAGGGGGCTTGCTTGTTTGTTTCAAAGCTGTGATAGCAGAAGAATGTTAAGCAATGACTTAAAGACCGATGAGATGGTTCATGGATGATAATGAGGAAGATCTCTCCAAAGCAGGTGGGCTAGCATCAAAGAAAAATACAAATATAGTTACTGGAAAATATAATAATTACATATTACTGTAGGGTGAACAGCTGTTAAATTGACCTCCTGAGATCAAATGAGAGACAAGAGACAGAAGGAGGTTGATGATGAATGTAGTTGACAATGAAGCAGTGAAGTTGGGAACCTTGTACCTGATGGATAGGGAAGCAGGAATCTTTGGATGGATGTAGATATAAGTGTGACAAGGGTGAATTTATGGAAATTTGAAATACTTTATTCCAGTACAGTGTTATTTCAAGTCTATTGACTTGAATAGAGTCAATGGTCATGAAGTGGAAGATTATTTCCCCTTGTAAATTAGCTGTAACTGACCATGATATTGTGTTGGAGCAAGAGCATTATTTGGGAAAAGGATCTGGAAGAATTTTTGCTCACATCATGGTGTGTGTGAAAATATAGAAAATTTTGCAGCATTTAGAACAAATTCATAAATGCTTCCAGAAAGGTGTGTTGTTTGGGGGTTTTTGGTATTTATTTTTTATTTTTAAGCTAAGGTTATTTCTTCTACTGCAGAAGAAACACTTCTGTTACCAGTCAGTGCCAACTTTGAAGGATGAAGCCTTAGGTGGAGCTATAGTTAAGTAAGCACCAGAGCAGACAGTGCCTCTGTTTTCTGAGGATCCATCTAGCCAGTGGTGATTTCACCTCTGTGGATTTTTTGTGCTTTTTATGTACTTTTGCATCTCCTGCATGATGATTGTTCTGATCTCTCAAGCTGCTGAATGCAAGCAGCCTCCACCACCAGAGATGGTTGCTGCAGGAGTCAGAAGTGCTGCATGCAGGTGGAACGGTCAAGCTACACAAAATAGCTCGCAGGCCTAGCTGCAAACACTCTTACCTTAGAACAACCCCAAATTGCCTTGTAAGTGCAAGAGGCATTTAAAATGAGACCCAGCTAGAACTGGTAAAGGTTTTGTGCAGAGCAATATACCATGAGGTAGACTGAGCCTTGAGCAGCCACTACTCAGAGTAACTCTTATGTCTTAAAATTCTGGTCTATGACATTAGCAAGTGTGGCTTTAAAGTTAAAAGGATAACTCTGGTTTTGTTTTATCAATAAACACTGACCCATCTCTTTGAGAAGACAATTCTGAACTGAGCAGATATGGTTCTAATAACCAAAACCCACACTTTGTTTTCCCAATAGAAACATTTTTTTGTGCTTGGATCCTAGAAAAGTTGTAGCTCCCTTTTACCTGTCTTAAGAAATAACATTATTTATATTTCTCCAATTATTTACTTATTAAAACTCCAGAGCATGTTTGTGTGCTGTGTAGTATGAACAATGGTTAATGCTGCAGTGTTCACTTCCCTATAAAACCTTTACATCAAAATGTGCATAAAGAACTGCATTTAAATAAATAAATTAAGGTAGAATTTAAAAGCTCAGACTCAGGACAAAGCAGAGTTTTGGAATCTTTAGCTGCTCACATTTAAAATTCCCGATTGAAGCACAATCTTTGTCTTGCATTTATCTGATACAACACACACACAAAAAAGGTAGATTATCGTGGGGATATTCTAAGTTGAACAGTATCATCTCATTTCTAAAAATAATTAATCCCAGTACTGCATACAATAGGGATGAAAGAAAACTCTTCAAATTCACCTTAGCTTTCTCAACTTCGCACATTCACCACAGACAGTCACAAAATTGACTCTGTTTTTTAAATGAAAAGATGGGTAAAAGCGTAAGTGTGAGGAACAGCCTGAAAAATATGTACATCCTCAGACAGCAAAACTACTATAGGTGCACTGTGAATTAAAAGAACAGAGGTGGTGAAAGAGATGTAGGTGAAAAGAAATAATATAGGGGCAAAAAAACAGTGGCTGTTCCCCTATCCATTTAGTAATTTGTTGTTGGAACTATGTTGAGTCACAAATTATGCACTACTAGTTAATCAACTATCTACTTCTAGATTTTCATGTCATTATTCATCTTTAAAACTATCTGATACGATGATCATTAACGAGTTCCATATTTTTCTAATAGCTTTGCCAACACTGTATTACGACTGCTCATTTATTGACCTTCTTTTTGCCATGTGGTTTGATCAACTTTGAATTATTAGCATTTAAATATGCTAACAGAATATTGAAGTCTCATAATACAATGTTGTTTGTAGCGAAATCATTAATATGATAAGATGCAGATCAAAAGGATTGTTCACCAAAGTGAATACAAATGATACAATACGGAATTAATATGAAAAGATGAAACAGAGTGAACAATAGACTTCCATTAATGTATTAGTGAGCATATTAATGACAAAATTGCTAAAAGATATGATGGAAAATCTCTACTAAGGAAAAATAAGGAACGTTTCCCAGAATATAAATGCTTTCCTAAATGAGACAATTTAAAGGTTGATTTGGTATTTTTTTCCTGCAATCGTGTGTCAGATTTACTCATTTGTCAAGAGCACTAGTTTACATAAATAATAAAAAAGATAAATGGTTATGGTAATAAACTGTTCCAAATGCTACTTTAAAGGGATCATGCAGACTACTTTCGTCTGGGTTTGTGAGTCATTCAGGGAGTAATATAAACTTATCCCCATGGACTGAAATCTAAACCAGAGAATCACAGCTGGAGGTTGCTAGAGCACGTGTGTACTTTCAAAGAAAGCTTATGAGGAATCCTCTTGATGAGACACCTCCGTTGGTTGTAGTAATCCTGATGTTGTAACACTTACGGATATGGAGAACAGAGTATTTCCAGTCCCAACTTCCTTTCCGAACAAATGAGCTATCAGCTACTTTCTAATGAATGGGCAAGTTTTTCACTAGGGTTTTATTAAAAATTTTTGAGACACAGAGAGTCTCAAAAATGGCATTGTCCACCTGCATTACTTACATTGTGCTATTAGGAATATTATGATACTAATGACAGCTTTCTGATTCTTTTTCCAAAAGAAAATAGGAAAACCATGGAGTATAACAGCCTTTATAACTAATGACATGGTTCTTCATATTGTCCCTCTAGCTATCCTCAAAATACTTCTGTTTGGGTCTGAATCCTTATAGTCTTTAAAGATTTTGTAACAGCATCATCAATGTGACAGATGTTCTTGTGTGTAGTTATAACTCAAAACAAAAACAGTAAATTGCTGATAAGATATATTTAGATATAGTTAGATACAACAGAAAACTCACATATGGTCAACCATAAGGATAATACTAATTCCTACATATTCTGTATCCTGAAATGTAAACTTCTAGTCCTAAATAATTGGCAAAATTCTCACTTTTCTGCACAAGGAAACTAATATTGAGCATTCTAGACTCATATCTGGCTTTGTGGTGGTATAAACTGGTGGAACAAATAACTAAATTGAGCCATAAAAAATGTTTTGCTTCTATGTGCCATCTCAGAGAGAAGAGCAGATAAAATAGATTTGTTCTGATAATGTGAGGCTCCTTCATGCATCAGAAGTCACAGAGTTGTCAACAACAGTTGCGTTAAATTTTTTCAACATTGCCAAATGGCATATCATGCAACTTCAGATTTTCTTTAATAAAATTTAAATATTTGGTAACAATTTAGGGTAACTGCTTGAGAGCTTTAAAATCTATAAACACATCAACTTAAAATGGCTGAGATGATAGGTGAATTTTAATTCTTCATATAGGAGTTTATGTAGGCCTAAATATAGGGACAACCTCTATAGGAATAAAGTCAACAGGAAGATAAGAAAGAGGTTTTTAGGGAAGTTTTTAAGTACAAATCAATTACTTCACCCAAGATAATTAATTGCTGTCTGGGGTTTAATTGAGTATCCAAAGCTCAGGACTGAGGAGGATGGGAACACTGCTTCAAATTTTTTAAAAGCAAGCAACAGCTGTGAGAGGGAGCAGAGACTCGTATCTGGAGCTGTGGTATACAGCCAGTGCTATGCCTTCCTGTGTATCACCAGATACTTAAAAGAGAAAAAAAATGAAGTCTGGAGATGTCTCAATAAAAAGGAAGGCCTGATATCTTTCTCTTTGTAATACAAATACTTTGTAATGCACCTCAACTTCACTCAGATCTTTGGAGATAGGGATTTACAAATACAGCCCGGAATGTCTCAGAATATCTGATTCTTCCCTTTGAAAAAATAGTGTTCTTGGTTGCAAATCGGTGTCGATGTGGAAACCGAAAAGTAGGATTACTGAGCTGTGTTTACAGGCCACCAGCATAAACAAGAAAAACCTGAAATGTTCACTTTTTAATAAAGAAAAGTTATTTTATTATTAGGTTATTTACAGAAATTGTACAGGACTGTGTTTGGAGTGGTTGTGCTATAGAGAGAAGATTGCTCATAAAAGCAGGTAGAACAGGGTTTTGATTTCTCAGGTGGGACAGAATGATATAGATCTGGGCAACATATGTTCATAAAGATTTGAAACTCTAAAATGTGTAATTTCTGAAGAGAGGAAGTAATAAAACTTGATTTTGTATGGATTTGTTCCCTAATTCTTTAAATACACACTGCCAACTTCATAATCACTCTTCTTTCCCCCATGGTACCCTCTCCTGAGCAACCGACTATTTCTGGTGGTTCCAGTGTTGCAAGAGTGCTCCTGGTCCAGTCCATTCCCTGCTATTATGAGGGTCTATCTGTCTGTCCTTTGGTGGGGGCAATAATCTTGGACTCTCCTACATCTGATTTTTGACTTTTCCTCACAATTCACATAGCAACTTCTCCTCCAGATTCCAATCTGATAGATTGCAAAGGGATGGGGGAGGGGGGGGCGGAGGGGTGAGGCGGACACAACAGAAAAGCATGATCTTTCCTTAGAAAGCCAGGCCAAAAAAAAGAAGTAGCTAATGAGAAGCAAAAAAGTAATGTAAAATGGAAAAGTAAAAAAGATTTATTTCCATATACACTACTGAGCAAAGAATTAAGGCATAATGTTACTTAGGAATGCAGTACTAGTCGTGTACAAATGAACCAGACACTGAACAGCATTTAATTGAACATGGAAAAACAAGTAGAGAAAACCAGGCCAAGGTAAACCAGCACAGGCTGACCTTTGTGAGAAAAGGTAGTATGAGAAACACAAAACCAGATGCAGTGCAAGGAAGTATAAAAACCCCCACAACAATAAAGCCACTGATCTGAAGGAATTGTTCTGAGCTCTTCACTGCTTTACTGAAGTGATACTGGTTTTTAAATCCCATGTGCTTGGGTCAGCCTCTCAGCTGTAACAAATAGAATTGGTGGCCTAGATTCTGATAGTTTTTACACTATTGTCATGGGTAAGTAAGTTTCCTGAAGTCATGGAGTTATTTGGATTTTCAGGGTAAATGAGAATACGGTCTAGGGACTTCTTACACCAGTGTCTCTGCTTGATCCTTGATGTAAAGTTACTGGCTGGCATTTTACTGTGCTTTCTTAAACCAGAAAGATGACAGGAATCAGGTAAACATTAGAAGCCTGTCAACAATATAATTGATTAAACAATGCAAAAATAATATGAAATCAGAGCCTTTGCTTTATTCTGAATCAATTATGCAACTTGAAGTATTTTTCTATTGTCATGTGTTTTAAAAAGAAGCAATCTTCAGTGAAGGCAGAAAACCTTTAAAGTTCCAGCTACTGCAAAGCCTTTTTTTTAGGGCTGATTATTCCTGCTGTATAACTTTTGCAGTTTTGAAGGTGTAACTGTATAAAAGTATGCAAAGACAAATGCAGAATGCAGGAAAAAATCCTTACTCCTTTCAACTAGTGGTAATTCTAGGTGTGGTGTATATAAATATATATATACATTTAAAATGGAAATATGTTATTCAAATACTGTTGAGTTGAGCAGTTGCTATTATAGTGGAAGAAGATAGACAGCATTTCCAGTTTCCATGCCTCTGTTTTCTACATTTTAGAATAATTTCTAGAGACAGTTCCCTTCATTGAGAATATTTTCCAATGTCTTGTGTTTATTCATGTCCTCTAGTTGCTATTAAGCTACTTCAAAGTAGCATTTTGCTGGAAGTGCACAGTCTGGGGATTTTCTTAACTCAAATGAACATCAACTGTGCTCTGATCATGTACATGTCTGATAGTGCATTTGAAACTAGAATGATAAATCTGAAAAGTACTCAGGTCATAAGACAAAGTCTCAAATTGCAATGAGTTGTTTGCCATGTTGCTACTAATCCAGTGGTGCCCGTGACAATGCACTAGCTAAGTGGTATTTCTAGACTACTCATTGTGTCTTGTTCTTTGTTGATTTTTCTCATTCTGTGTATTTGAACTGCTTTAGCTGGAAGTACTTAGCTGAGAGATTCACAGAAAGAAC
Source organism: Zapornia atra (assembly GCA_013400835.1). Lineage (NCBI taxonomy): Eukaryota > Metazoa > Chordata > Aves > Gruiformes > Rallidae > Zapornia > Zapornia atra. The sequence goes on along the minus strand of VZTU01029358.1, from coordinate 35,825 downwards.
ACCTAGCATGGGGTGGGTGACCTATGAAGTCAGACATGAAAGATTCCTGTTTGGCTATTTTTCAATGCTGTTTCAGTTGAATCTGAGGCATTACTAGCTGTGACATTGCACAGCAGTCATTTTGTTTCCTCATAGCAGGTAGACAGATTTATCAATTTCTTTTTCCTTGTTCTTTATGACTTTTTTCTGTTGTTGTTCTAAAAGGAAAGAGGAAAGAAAATGCAATATTGGAATCTGGAAGACAAATTCATTACCAAATTCCTTTTGTAATTGGTGCTCTGGGAAGAAGGTCACTCCACAGAAATATTTGAGGTTGGGGTAGAGTATCTATTTAATGAGTTCTTTGGCAAGTGAAAAGCATTTGTTGCTAGCAAAACTTTTTTTTTTTCTCTTCTTTTTCCAAGCAAAAGCTGTGCAACAGAGTGGAACTGAGGGTCAAAGTTTAAATACAGTTTGCTGTGCCACCTGGTTTTGATCTAGAGCTCAAGCGTGTGACTGGCAACACTCACTGTCACAGCGGGAAGACCTGGTAAGGGGGGACAGAGCAACATTTCTCTCTTTATTTCTCAAATTGTGAAAGGTGTGAGATTGACAGCCTTGGAAAAACAAGTCTCCTGTTTTATTCACAAAGAAAAAAGGATGTCAGGTCAATCATAATACAATCTTCTCCCACAGTGCTTTGCCCATTTGTTTCAGGCCTGCTTCAGCTGAACTGTCTGGAGGGGGTGAGGAGATCACTTTTTCTTTCAACTGATTCAGTCTTTGTCCCACTGCTATGACTCCCCACCAGGGTGCCAATTGTGGTTGTCCTCTTTTCTTGGGTAGTTGCCACCTGTCCATTAGAAACTGGCCAGGGACCAGGAATTCACTTCACATTGGCCACAGAATAGATGTCATAGGCTCAAATTAACATTTTAGACACTGGGTCCGGATTTGAAACAGCAATTTAGAGATGAAAGGCAATGTATCTCTTCTTCCTCGATTACTTATTTATGGAGTTACTGCATATTTGAGCTACATCCACGTTCACTTGAATAGTCCCTGTCTATTTTAAACTTTCCTAAATTATTGGTTTTGTTTCTAAAGAATCATTAAAAGTCTGAGGCAGATTAGGACCCCTTTTGCTACAAGCTGTACAAAACTTGGTTTGTCTTCCTCAACTGACAGAAGAAAGTAGCCTCTGAGTCCTGGCTTACAGGTCTCTTGGACTGTACAGGTCTCAAAGCACAGCCTGACCCAATGAAATTAAAGGACCTGAAATACCACTCTTAGTAATCAATGAGAAAACATTATTTCATGGAGGTATCATGACTGTGGGAGAAAGATTACATGAAAAGCAAAAGACATTGTATTAGAGATAAGAACAAGCATAAAGATGGGCCAGGACATGAAACCAAAACGAACAGATAGCTAACCAATAAATACAGAGTCTGGGTATATATTTTTTTTTCATGAGTTGTCCAATTGATTATAAAGAAACTTTTTAGGAGATGAAATATTTTTCATTGTGTATCAGAATCTAGTTTATGATTTAGGGACTTGTCAAAACTGCACAGCTGTATCCATAAGGTCTATGGTCATAGCGGTGATTTGTCTAGAAGACTGTGGCACTAAAGGAGCTGTGATATATAAGGGTTTTGGTAATGTACTATACTGTGGACATCTAGAACAAGATATAGATGTACTAAATCTACCACTGTTCTCTCACTGGGAATAGCTATCATAATAATATACAAAGGAATAAACCAGGAGATAACATTAAAAAAACTACCAAAATAAGCAGTCCTGCCATATTTGCAAAAAACCAGGCACACTCCTTCCAGTTTTAGTCAGTAAACAGAAATGAACATGAAGTGAGAGATAAAATAGCAGTGTTGGCAAAAATGTATTTTCATATTATGGAAGATGGAGATGAGTACACTTCTTTTCTTTTAACCTTTCTCCAAAACCAGGTATTTACAATGAGTTATACTTAGGCTATTAAATGTTTGGAAGGACACGATGCTTTGAAATAGTTTGCTTTGAGATACCTTTCTGATTGGTGCAAACCTTAGGTATTGTTTCCTGAAGAGACTGATGTGTGACTGTGTAAAGACAACTCAAAAATGTCTTACCTCACAAATTAAAAGACATTTCCATTATGTATTTCAATGCTTATGTCATAATGATATTCTTGAGTGTTGTATAATGGACAGTGGTAGTCCAGTGAGCAGGAACCTCTTGTGTTTTCTCAGCTGAAAAATGGATGTCCCAAGCTGTCTATCTACCTTAAAGATTATAGTCAAGTTTTCAGTTAAGGTTTGATCTTCCTTGTTATTTCTTGTTTTATTTTGCACCCCACTTAATTACCACAAAGTTGTTCTAATCAAGAATGAACAACTCCTTTTCTTACCCTATAAGTGTCCACCCAGCCTGCTCACTAGTGAAGGTCTCAGCACTGATATCTATTCCATTTCTAATGAAATAAAGGACCCCACTGAATAATTCCACAGGGAAAGAGGTATCCACAGTAACCACTCTTAACTTAAACTGAACAAAAATATTTTATTTTTCTTTCATTCAGACTATGTATTACACATGTTTTTTGTTGGAAATCTGATCCCTGTAATTTAAAAAAGAAAATTCTCACTGCAGTAAGAGCAACTGGTTAGTTCAGAAAGAAGCAATGTTTAAGGCACTGTCATTTCAATGAGATGCTGTATCAGCTTTACAAACTACATAGCTCCTTAGTGCACTCATCACACATGATCAAATGTAATGTTTTGTCAGTTTTTAGACACTTTGCTATTAGAGTTACATCTTTTACTTCATCAAACTAAGACTCTGTTGAAGGACAGATTGCACAAATAAACATCAGTTGGAATGTTTTTAAAAAGCAATTGTTTACTGATTGAAATACAAAAACTGTTGCTCATGCTTGGAGATCAAATTACATGCTTAAGAGAAAGCAAGCTACATAATTCATTGACTCATGACTCATAAGAAGCATCAGGCTGTATCTTTGATGTGAAGAGTTGCAGAATCTCTTGTCTTTATTAGATGGAGCAGTAGATGACAGGTTTTTCTTAAAAACAGTGTCACTATATATAGAGTGATCTCATAGCCATTAAACTGTAATCCCTCTGTGAAGGGGGCCTGTGAAGAGGATGATCTGTAACATTCATGTTAAGGAGTCTTTTGTTTTGAGATGAAACATACTAATGTTAAACTCCACCTGAAATCCCTACGGGAATTTTTTGTCACACCTTGTGTCCTGCATTGGGTCATTTGGAACTGGACATGGAGCAGCCATGCAAAAGTAGGGGGAGAATTTAGTAGATACTTTCCCATATATACTGTGAATCGAGACTTCCAAAAAAGGCAGTGCAGAAGGAAGGACTCTAGGATGTATCTGAAGGGTTTGCAGGGAGTGAGAGGCAGAACAGAGATATCAACTTAGTTCAAAAGTCAGCTGGGCTCAAACTCCCATCTCATGGCAGCTAATAGGAGAAGACTTCAACAAGGGGAATCACACACTAATATTTGCCTCCAGATTACCTCTGCCATACTGTGGTTTGTGACTCAGGACCTTGAAGTCATGTATGGTGAAGAGAGGCTGAAGGAGCTGGGCTTGTTCAGCCTAGAGAAGAGAAGGCTGTGGGGGGAACCTCATTGCAGCCTTCCAGTACCTGAAGGGAGCATACAAACAGGAGGGGAATCAACTTTTAAAAATTTTTCTTTTTAAGTGATATAGTCATCAAAGCAGCCTTGATGGTGGTGAACACCCCCTGGGGACACTGTCTGGCAGCATGGAGATGGTCACCATTTCTGACCAAATTATGTATGCAGAGGTGACACCACTCTATGAATGTGAATGTGAATGAAGGAAAAAGGAAACAGGGAGGGGAATTAATTTTTTAAAAGGGCAGACAATGACAGGACAAGGGGGAATGGACTAAAGCTAAAGGAAGGAAGGTTTAAATTACATATTAGGGGGAAGTATTTTACAGGGAGAGTTGTGAGGTGCTGGAACAGGCTGCACAGAGAGGTGGTGGATGCCCCGTCCCTGGAGGTGTTCAAGGCCAGTTTGGATGGGGCCCTCGGCAACCTTGTGAAGATCCAGGCCTGGAGGTTGGTGGCCCTGCCTGTGGCAGCGGGGTTGGAACTCTATGATCCTTGGGGTCCTTTCCAACCCATACCATTCTATGATTCTATGGTGTGCTTGTCCTTTATAGCCTTTAGTGACCAATACCACAGCACTATCGAATTGCTGGCATCCCTGGGGAACAACCAAGCCATTAAGAGTTGAGGTGGTGTCCTCTCACAGGAGTGCACACATGCTGATGTTGGCTTCTGTTAATGCCTTTCAGAGAGGTCCAAACTGCGAGCACAGAGGAAGGACTGGAGTTTCAGTTGAGGCTGTTAATGGAAATGCTCACAGTATTTTTCCTTTCCATGCCTGTGGATATATTTCTTAGTCTGAGGAAGAACTTGACCAATTAAAAATAATTTTCTTGAGATTGATCTACCTGCTCAGACATAACTGAAATTGGTAGCAGTAGGATAATGAAGTAGCATTTCCCACGCTGTTTCCTTACTCTAATACTGTAAGAGTATTCTCTGAAAATCTCAGGTATTGGCATCCTATGACTCCAAGATCTAAAATAAAAAAATAAATATATCTATTTTTCAAGACAGTAGAAGAAAAACCTGATCTCATATTTTTCAAGATTCATAAAATGCAGATAGTGAACTCCAGACGTAACTATCTGCTTTTAAGATAATGCATTATTTTCTATGCAGTGGGAAGAAGGATGTGGGATTCGATTAAAGAATTTTAGTCTCTGTGATTCATGATTCAGTAACATGCTCTGACCTCATAGTTGACCTTGTTTTGAGCAGGAGGTTTGACTGGAGAGCTGAATTACGCTGTGATTCTGTGATTCTGCATCTCTGTAGCAGCAGAACAGTCTGTAGACCTCTTGGGAGATGGTATTCACTGAACAAAAGCCCAAGACTCCATACAACTCAGTTGTTATCAAGCTTAGAAGATATGGTCAGACTTTTGAAATGCTCAGGAGAGATTGCTGACTCCTTTTCATAAATTTATGTTTGTATTTGGGAACAAATTGATATCAAGTTTTGAGGTTTATTTTCTGGTTTGTTCACCATAACCAGAGTAAGATACAGGGGGAATGGGATTAATGTGATCAAACACAGATATATACTGTACAGTTGTCTACTGCCATGCTAGTCATCCTAGATTAACTTAATAGTAATATAGAAAAATGGGTGCTTTGGGGTACTAATGGTATAACCTAGTTTAGGTATCTCATTTAAAATAAGATTAATTGCTTGCTCAAAGTTCTGTTTCTTCCTTCTGACAAAAAGAGCTAACTAGCTCAAAAGTTGAATGCAATCCTTACTGACCCAGCTATGTTAATACCCAGTAAATAAGATGGATAAGAGACAGAATTAGAAGGGAGATGATGCCTCCATTCTCATGCTGAGAACTGTGGGAATTAGCTTGTTGATGTATTGCAAATGAATAGCAGAAGCCTTTTGCATGTTCCAACCAAAAGAAGGGATCTGAGTCCCTATGTTCAGAGTCCCACGCCAGTGTATTTCTTTCACAACTACATTGTCTTCATTTACTCTGCTGTAACAGGCAAAGCATTTAGGCCTCTGTGCAGATCTTCCCACTTACCAAGCAGAGCTGCATCCATTCCAGTGGAGCCACAGTTGCTGCAGAGTAACGTCTGCTTGCAAGCTCAGGATGTGGCAAGAAAAGGGGAGAAGAAAATTATTCATACTAAGAGCGATACAACAACATGTAGAGAGAAGGTATTTAACTTTTAGTGTACTAATCAAAAAGAAAGCTCTCATATTTTTTTGTGCATAGAATCCACAGTTCATTTGTTAAAAGAAGCTCCTCCATGTTTTACTTGTTGAGCTGTTGATGATGGGTGAGGGGTAATATGTGTATAGATTTGTCCTGGCAAAACCTCTCCTCCTTTTGCATTGCTCTGACTCCCCAGAACATATTTCCTTTCCTTAAAGAGCTTTTTTCCACTGCCACCCCCACCTGTCCCAGGCTCTAATTCCCCTTTGCTTCTGGCTTTATGAAATTATCAAAGGATTATTTTCAAGTGAAATCGGATATGATTCTAAAGAAATCAACCCACACTAAGAGCAAAAAGCAAAGGATTAAATAACTTCTACAGAAATAATTGGAAAAGGAACTGAAAAATCCATGTCTGTATTTCCCTTCCTACTGTCACCATCCTTTTCATATTTCCTCTTAAGCAGTTTTGCAGTTTCTCTGTCAGGATGCTCTGCTTGACTTAGAGATACTGAAAAGTATTAAAACACATGGTTTACCGATATTAAGATTTAGTCCTGGACATTGCAGCATTTCCTGTGATATCTGGGATCAGCTGGATGAGATGCAATTCCTGTATTTGTGGCTAGTGGCACAGTCATGAAAGCATCTGTGCTTCTTTCTACACTTCTGAGAAAGACCATGAAGTTCAGGGGGATGTTAGTGTGCATGACACAGCATCTGATAAATTCAGCAGAACAGAGATCTGGAAGTTTCTGTATCTGTAAAAGGTTTGCTACAGTTTTGTGACACTTGAGGGGAAGACTAGACAGCCATGCAACCTACAGAGAGGTATCTGTGTGTGCTATAGGGCAAACAGTACTAATAGTCTGTGAGATGAATTCCCACTCAAGGTTTAAAAAGATGCCACTACGAGTCCAGAGATAATGGTTCTACCATGTAGATAAACTTCTTGAGCACTTTCTTTCCTTTAGAACATCTTCACTAAAACTTCTAATACTTGAATTACAGAATTACCATAAAATCTATAAGATTTCTTTTATTGACCTATTATGAATAAAACCCTGCAGGATAGATTATATGCCCTGAAGGAGTACTGTTCACTAACATAACACAAATATACACATAAAACTCTGATAGCTGTAAAATCAAAGTCATGTATAAATACAAGTGTTTATGAGTTTACCAGCCTATTGCCAGCACTTCAGGTGCATATCTGCTTATACTGTTGCAAAGCTCAAATGCCCCAAACCCTTCCTCATCCCCCAAACCATAGTGTTTTTTAAACAAATCTGCCTTAATTCCTAGTTTTAATCTAAATTTATGTTTCTCTTTTTAAAACATCGTTTTATCTTTATCTCTATAGATACTATTACAACAGTGGCTCATTTAAACAGAGTAGGCCTGAGTTTGGGATCACCTGCTGAAAGAGTGGGAGACACATCATCAGGGTACTTACTCCAGGCTTAATTTTTCTAACTTTGAGGCAATTGTTTCTGAAATTATTTTGCTCTCGCAGAAGCAGCCTAATCATCTAAGAATTCAACTCCAGTCAAAATCTGACTAGAGTGATTGCAACCTGATCTACCACTAAATTTTGCCATCTCATTTGCTATCATACCCAGCTTTGAGATTTGTTGATGGAAGCCATTGTCAGACTGAACCATGGTGCTAGTGATGGCTAAAAGCCATTTTGGTCCTGTGGATAAACAAAACTTCCTTCCCATTCCATCAATTTGTCATTAGCTGCAGGCTGCCCTTATGCTTGCTGACATGAACTCAGCATGGAAACCATAAGCATGTGGGAGTTGTGGTATCTTAAAGAACTGGAGCGGACTTAAACATAGAGGGGTGGGTTAAGACCTATAATGGGGAAATGTTGCTTGAAAGAAAGGTAAATTCATTCAGTTATCCAGGACTTCCTGAGCACAGAAAAAGACTTTATGTTTTATAGCCCGTCTTAGTAGCTATGGCTACTGAGTTTATACACAGTTATACAGCATGTGCCATTGCCAGTAGTCCTTTTGGTTTTTCATAAAGAGCAATTATTTTAGACAAAGTTTTAAAATTTTTTAGGAGGGAATTGTTATGAATAAAGAGCTCTTCTCTTGTCCCACCTCATTGATCTCACCCTTATTTGCAATGTGATTAGATGATATGTCATAAGTCTTTTTTGCATGTGTGAGTGTGGCTCTGGCTTTATGGCTGTTGAGGCTACAAAAATAACTATGCATTTGAGCCAGAGCAGAAAAGGAACAAGGAAAGTGCATTTTAAACTTTGGGAGTATAAGCAGCTTGGTGTGCTGAAAATAAGGCTCATGACTTGGAAAACGACAGAACATGGAGCAGCGTCAGAGATGGGCAGTACCAGCAGACTGCAAAGAAAACCAGTGAATTATCTGAGATTGCCTCATATTTGTTGGTGTTGTGGAGGATTGCGTGCCATCTGTGCTAGGATGTGCATGAGAACCTCGTGACAATGGCCATCTTGCATAGCCTGAGGCAAGGAGGGTCTGAAATGTACCTAGACCACAGATCAGTGTTGGATGAGGATCAAAGATACTGCACATCCCAGGTGTTCTTCAAGACTCAGTTAAAATGGGTCTGTATAAAGTAATGTCACTTAAGGTATCAGATTAAAGCATAGTGGCTCCTGAAATAAATTTATTTGCATGACTGTACTCGCACTCTTTCCCCTTCCCAGTGCTTGACAGCAGGGAGCAAATAAAAGCGCCTTTGGATCTTGCCAATTTACAAGTACAACTTGCATGGGCAATCAAAAGCAAAAAAGAAGAAAAAAAGGAAGATAATATTATTAGCAACCCCCAATTATTCCCAAATGCATGCTTTTGGCAGTGCAACCAGTTGGAATTTCTAGCAACATAAACCAATACATTACTGAAAATCATGCCTAAGCATTCAAATAAAATACATGGACAATTTAAAATTATCCTTGCAAGCTATCCAGTAACCAGTTATTTGGCTGCAGGGTTTTTATGAATAAAATTGCAAAGTACACCTACAATGTAAATATCCAATCCAAAATGCCCTAGCTTTCCAGCCATAGAGTCCAAAACAAATTATTTGCATGCTGTGTCTGAATTCTGAGGTGGACAGAGAGCTAGATTGCTGCTGGGTCAGAAGGTGAAGCTTTGAATTGGCTTCACAAAATGAGAGCAGCCTGGTCATCCTTCCCTATTTGCAGAGCTTCAGATTTTTCTTGGCTCAGGAATCCTTTTGTTTCCCAGCATAACCTTGAAAATATTTTCAAGCAGTTTCAACAATGCTTGTATATTCCTGGGGACACATTTACATGGGGCATGCACAGGCACACCTCTGCTCTGAGAGGGGAGGATGGAAACCTGATCCAGCATGTGCATTAATGTCACTTAAAGGTATTAGGTGTTGAGTGAAGTGCCCCTCTATCCTGGTAATACAGCTTTTGGAACAGAAGTCTGGCTGCGTGGGAATGTGGGCAGAAACTGCCCTGGACCGTCTGCATCCATGTGGATGTGCTCTCTATAGGCGGCCCTTTTCCTGAAGATTGGTAGGACAGCTTTCCGTGAGAGAGTAGCATTCCTACATCTTTAGCAATGTCAGTTAGCAGCTTTCTTTGATTCTTTTTCACCTTAAGCCACATCAGCTGGGATAGGTCTTTACCAGAATATTCTTGGAAATATAATTCCTATTACATTCTTTTTACTTTACACCTAATGCTTGGGATAACCCACAAAGTCTCATCATCATCTGAAGTGGAGAAAATTACTCCTTCACCACGTTGCTGACTCTAAATCATGATTAGGAAAGCCACCACGATACTTGTTTCAGTTCATTATTTCTGTGAAGATTTTTACAGAAAATTCGAAGAATTTTTTTCCTTGTATTCGATAAATTTCTAAAAATATCTTTCTTAACCTATTTTCACTACTGGCCTAATTTGAGATACCTGTAAGAGGCATCCTCTCCACAATGAATGAAAGACCAATTTTATGTCAGAAGAAGAAGAAAAGAAGGAGGAGGGAGGTGTCTATCAAATGCGTAAGAGTGTTATGAGCCTGTGACCCTTGATACATGTGAGGGAATGAATGAAAGGGACCAAAGGAAATGTAAGAAATTGCTTCAAGACAGCATGTAGCTCCTGTGCCAGAAAAAGCAGATGGCATAAAGGACGATGTAGAAAAAAAGATGCAAAGTTTTGTATCCCAGAAGCCAATGGATGATATGAATAATGGTGCACAGGTCCTTTGCTGTCCCCAACTTAGTTTCAGGTGGAACATAAGAAGAAAGTGTTTCTGTTCAGCCTCAGAGGAAAAAAAAACCCAAACACAGGTATAATACTTACAGATGTTACAGTCAGCAGGAGCTGTTGGAACATACCATTTTAAATGGTTTTCTTCTGAGGTATTTTTGCTGCTTGTTTTTCAATACTTTCCAGAAGTTAATACTTTGCTTTGCTTCACAGAATGCTTACTAATTCTTCCCAGAAGGACATTTCTCTAATGAAGTCATTCCATATCTTAGCAATCACTGAAAATCAAAGCTAAAAGCTGACAAAACGTGACTGTCGATATAGTCTTAAGGCTGTCCTCAATGAGCTCATATCATACTGTGATTTTGCAACTGCCTTTGTAGCTAACTGCTCAAAATTAACAGCCATGCCTTCTATGTCTCCTTCACTTCTAATAAACTATTTCTTTTTTCACAGGTGTTCACAAACTTCAGCACTAACAAGGGCACTTGAAATGCTGAGATCTAGGCATGTCTTGAATGCCTTCAGTCTAACAAACTGTGTTTTCAAAAAGCAGGCTGTGTCTGCTCTAAGGTTGCAGACTTTCTTCATATCACTTCTTTTACAGCTTTGTGAGCAAGGGTAACTCAGAGGATGCTGATATTCACTGGTGGCATTGTAACTGTACTCACACCCTGTTTACATTCCTTCCACTGCAGACACCATCACTGCCTTTTGACCACGTACATTAATTTCTGGGAGAGTTCCATGGTGATGAATGTACTTAGAGGCAAAGGAAAATCTGAGGACTAAGTAATGGTATTAAAATATGGGCAGCCTGTTAAATAATTCTCCTGTTCAGAAGAGGATTGAAAGGGTACTGTTTTGCAGGACCCAGTTAATGGCTTTACATAAGGCAGGAAATAACATGTGCAGCTTAAAAATTAACTAGGATAGCTCTTTTATGGACCCCACAGATAAAACTCTCTGAGTTCTTCTGCTTCAAAGTAGTTCTGATTTTAGTGTCACACTGTTAAAGGGATGTGGAAAGCTTATCATGCAATACCAAAAATGAGGTCTTCCCTGTCTGAAGTCAGTAAGTCATCCCAGCTTTGCATCATAATTCAGATTTAATTGTTATTTCCTCAGCCCAGAATGACCATTCTCCCATACACAGATGGTCAGTGAATGCCCGCAGCACCCATCATTTTCTATTTACTGTCTGTCATCCTAACACTCTCATTTTTCTCTGCTATGATGATATTCAAGTTCCTGACAACTAAATGTGCTATCACTTCACCAGATACAAACCGTGCCAGCAACCTCATAGCTGAGAGGGAGGGACAAGCTAGCCCTGAAGACAGGGTGAGGGACTGAATTATTGACAGAAACAAGAACAATTCACTCTCAAATTCTCATAATCTCTTGGAAGTCACAATGGTATCTCACAGTTCACAGCAGAAATGGTCCCCAGTGGCAGCAAGAAAACAGTGGGGTAAGAACAGCAATGCCAATCCTACACACAGTGCATCTTCTCTTACACAGTGACTCACTACAAGGCCAGCCTGCATGGAAAAACTATATTACTTCTTAGTGCAGACATAGGGAAAACAAAGAGTTGGGAATTTCACTTTCTCCTTTTCTGGGGTGGATTCTGCTTCCTCATGGAAAATTGAGAGCAGATTTATCTGGGATGGCTCTCGGAAGCCAAACTGAAAGGAGCAGACCATATCCAAACTAACCTGCTCTCCTGTACCGCCCAAAGAAGATGCTTACCTGTTCTGACTCCTTAATAATGCCTAAGCTGTGAAAGAAAACTGATCAAGAGAGAGGTTCAACAAAACCTTATCAGTGTCAGTGTTAAAATTTTAGCAAACTACCCCAGTGCTTTGGAACATGCCTTTGGGTTATTTAATTTACCAGTGCATTTGTGCTCACTGAGTCTGAGGATTATGACAGTAACTGTTCCCTACACATGGTTTGTTGGCTTTGCCTTTTCCCAACTTTTCTGAGAAGTTTTTTTTTTAATCAGTTTGTTGCAACTTGACCTTTTTATAAATTAAGACAATGTATAAAGCTGCTGATATTCATCAGCAGAAAATGATGCTTCTCTTTAAGGGGGTTATGTCACATTTATTTCATTGCTTCTATAAAAAAAACTAAGTAGAAAGCATTGGAGTGACTATGATTTTTTAATTAAACTTCTAGTATATCAATTTTTATTATTTAATTAGGGGTTTTATTTCTATAGGCAAGGCTAAGTGGAAGTGCCATCAACTTTCATGTTAATTTACAGGCTGAATTAATACTAAATCTACCTATGTCATATCTAGAGCTTGTCCAACGAATGCTGTTTTTTGTTGTAGTCAAATCTTTGTGTTAGGGTACTTAGAAAGGTGAAGACCTGTCTACGTTATCACCCTCCATTTGTGTTTTAATTTCTTCCATTACTCTTTCATTTCTCTGAACAATGATTCTTTGGACTTTTAACGGTCTGGACCTCCTTTACACCAACAGAGATGGCATTGACAGGGGTGTTGGTGTCACTGGATATATGATTTGACCTGGTTTCTTGCTGCTGCTTCTCCCTCTTGTGTCTGCAAGCATGCAGTGATACATGCCTTGTGCACGTCTTGTGCACATAAAGTGGGATAAGATAGAGCAGGAATAGACCCAGTGGCATCAGGGGAGCATAAAGAGTGGTTTATGAGAGCCAATGATGACCTAATGTTCTTGTCATCTGACAACTGCTCAGTGTTTTACATGAAGTAAGTGTGGGTCTCAGCCTGAATCCTTGTAGACAAGTGACTGCATCACAATAACTACTATTGTATCTGGTACTAACTGGCATAACTGGAAGTCTCCACTGGCTGCCTAGGCACTGAACAGGCAACAGGCCACTGGATTTGATCATATCCACTGAGCAGGCTGAGTTTGGGCCTATGTACGTTCCCTAGACAAGGCTGGGCTCTTTTGTTGAAAATTTCAGTTATTTCACATTGTCATTGACTCTTAAAAAAAAAAAAAGTCTAATATTTAGTGGTGCAAGTTTATAGATAATGTAAAACATCTGGTCCTTGATGACCATCCCTGTTCTGCCTCCCACTTGGTTGCTAGGAGTAGATAGATCCAATTTTTCTGAAGAACCATTAGAGTTCCACTAGAATTTATTTAACTAATATTTAGTCCTAAGAATTGTATTTGGTTGTAGTGCAACCAGCACATTTATTTCCCTGCTCAGATTTGAAATGTTGTTTCCTCTCTATTGATTCTCTTGGCATTGGTTACTGATCATATAACTCCCAAATGGTGTAATCCAAGCTGTTCATATTATTTGGCTCAAACTTTATTTTGAAAATCTGTAGTAATCTAAGTTAAATAAACATAACACTAGAAAATATACTCTAGGGAATAAATCTGCATTGACAGGGAGATGGGTAAAATAGATCTTTTCCATCTCTGCATATGACTTTCTGATTAAAGAAGGCAATAGCAAAAGATGGATGACTGCCTAATTGGATATTAGTAAGGAAAGAGTGACACATGTTATAGGATACTGCTAGAGGATGACTCTGAGGGTTGCAAAGTGAAGTATTTAGGACAAATGAGCCTGTCACATTAGATAAAGTAAAAGAGACAGTTGGGATTCCAAGAGCTTTTCTGACTCACAATTAAGAAGATGTCTCCACATGAGTCTGTGCTAAGCATATCAAAGATAACAGATGCAATATGTTGAGGGCATCTAGCCACCTGTATGGAGGAAGCTGCCTTTCAAAGGTGACCAGAAAACAGGAGGAACTGGGCTTGTTCTTGCCCCTTTTGTGGTTTCTTTTCCATGACATATATTTGAAAGTGTGTCTGAAAAAATTTTTGGATAATTATGTTTATTTTTAATATAAAGATGCAAGTTTTTACATTGAGAAGTTAGACCTTGCTTGTGGTGAGAAAAAAATAAGAATTAGTGAAAGGAACATCTGAAAAGAACTGAGTAGCTGAGTGACTGTGATGTAAGGGATTTCTAGTGAGGAATTGCTGGCTCTTTGCATTAATTTCTTTTCACATAATACATGAAATATGGAATTAGCAGAAAAAACTGCTCTGAAAACAACATTTTACTTCTTTTTTCTTCTCTCTTTCCCCTCAATGTGATTTTAAAATTGTTTTCAAATAAATATACAGGTTGATTGACCTAATGAAATAAAACTCAACTTTCACCTTTTCACAAGTTTAATGCCTGGAGTGAGATAGCCATTTTGTGTGGAATTTATAGGGTCCCGTTCATTTCAGTGAGTGTTCCACGGCCTTTGTTATATACACTATCCAAACACAAGACCAACAAAAGGATAGGGTTTTTTCTTTTTTTTCAATCCTACTAAAATCATCTCCTGTATTTAAGTAGCTAGAGACTCTGCAGACTCAACTTCTTAAACTCATTGCTGAAACACAGATGATCATTCAAATACTGTCGAGACTTCAGACAGGACAGTTCGAGGAACTGATCTCTTGGTTTCTCAAAGCTAGCATCCCAATCAGTTCTCAGTGGCCTGTGTATTGACTTTATTCTCATTTGTTATAAGACAGATCTCCAAAATACTACCACCACCCTGGAAAGGCCAGAGTCAGTACTCTTCACTCAGAGTGGTATACTAGCACAATCTGGAGATTATCTGAAATTCAGTGTATTTGCAGACATTCCATACTGCCCCTAAGCACTATTTACTCTGGAAATCAGTAAAGGTTTACTTCTGTTGGGCTATCACTTGCACTAAAATCTCTGACTACTCTTGATGCCTCTAGTCTTGCAGCTGATCCTGATGTGTCCCATAGGGTTAGATAATTCAAAGAACCTATGAGCCCAATTCTACCAGGATGTGAAATGAAGTACCAGTTGAAACGTAGGTCACTTGAAATTGCTGTCTGTAATTTTAGAATAATCTAATACTGTACTACTTGTATTACTAAAACAGAAGAATCTAGAGATATGTAAGAATGAAATACCTTTTTAGTAGAAGATTAGCAGCTGGACTATGATGAATTAGAAAACCTTGAATAGGATACTTTATTCCCCCAGTGTCCTATGCAATTTTTTTCAATCTCCTAGTTTATAAGTAATATGTAATATGTCTGTATTTAAAAAAAAAAATCAAATTTTTGTCAAGTAACATTTTCATATATATAATACACATAAAGGTTAAATTGCATAAAATATATGGAACATACAATATTGAGTTAATCATCACATATACCTATTAATTGACACATAGTTGCTCTTTTGTATTTCAAAAACATTAAATTATTTTAATGTACACTTCCTGTTTTTTCCATCTCTATAATTAAAGTCAGTAAAGAAAAACATATGAAGAGGAATTGCAATTGAATTGAAGTCACTTATGTGACATGGATCTTTATCTGATATTCTCATTTATCTGTTCAAATGAGAGTTTGACATGACCTTCCAAAATATACAGAATTTAGTGGGAATTGTTTAAAAAAAAGCCAGCGGTCAAGAAACAGAACTGAGTTTTCTGATATAGCATCTACAGTGTTGAGAGGAAAGGGCATGAGCCATAACTCACTATTGATCTGTAAAATGAAAATGTAACTGTATGATAGGTAGAAATTCTAGAAAGCCTTCTCATTTGGAATGAGTGTGGTTTTAATTTAATATATATTATTGTATGGCTGATATATATCTGAGATGAAACTTCGTATCCTTGCAGTGATGCTGTCTTGGTGCCTTATGCTTATACTGTGAAAGTAGCACCAAACCCCATGATAGCTGAAAGAAATGTTTTTAATTTTAACTGCTGTGTCAAGCATCGCTAGAATGCCTGACCCTCAAAGGCTGCTGCAGATTGAAAATGAAGTGCTGCATTTTCAATTTTCCTCTTTTAGTGATCCTTTGCTCCTGCTCACCCCCCAAAATGCAAATATTCATTTTTTTTTCCCAGATACTTATGGCATTAAGCAAATATTTTTTTTCCTTTTGCATTGCTGGAAAATGCAACTGTAAAAAACGGGAAACAATTTTTTAGCTTGTAAGAATTAAGGAAAATAGAGTTGTGATGTAAAATTGTTGCAGTATGTGTAGTGAGTGATGTCAGAATATTTAGGGCTTTTTCATTATGAAAACAAAATCATTCTGTGGGATCTCGTAGTTAAATGCATACCACTGAAGTGAAAAATGCAACATTTTTAAGCCATTAAGCAAAGAAAAAACTGAAGATAACGAATGGTATAAGAAATAAAATTTGGCAATAAGCAAGATATTTCCATGTGGAAAAGTTATTCCACTGATCATTCCACATATATCATATATCTGCACAGTCAAAACATTAGGCCCTATGGAGTATTCCCTGCTAGTGTGTCACATAACTTCCTGGCAAGCATGCATGGAAAGCCGAGATGGAAGAGAACTCTTTTTTTGTTTCAGTTGAGCTGATCTAGGATCTCCTGTCTTTAGATGTTCCCTAAAGGGTGTATTCTGAATTCTTAGTACCATTAGGTGAGTAGATCTCTAGTGAATAAAACCATATCCGAAAAAAAAAAAGATTGCATCGCTATCCATTTTACTGTTTGAATGATTTTTGCATACCATACATTTTTTTCCTATGCACGTATATTATTATTATACTGTAGGGCATTATTTCTTTGCAAGTTATTGCATTTTGTATATGTGCCTTGGGACATGTTAGGGCACATTTTCTAAAATAGTCAATACATAAACGAGGCTGTTCAACCATTACTGGTGGAACATCGAGGTAGGTGTTACATAAGGAGATTATTATCACTCGTGTGTACAATGCTGATTTGCACTCCTGAGTATTAAATATTCTTAATTCTGGCAGTTGATTTGATGTACTAATTAGTTAACAAACTGGGATGTCAGGTATTTGCTATCTGGATAAGTTCATGGTTAAATACATCATGAGGTTGCTGCAAGATTTAATCAATTTTAAAAGCAGTAAGACAATGTTTCTAGGACTAGGAACTAGTATTTGATGCTGCTCTTTACGAATACCAGGAAGAAAAAAATAAGTGAACTGAAGTATGATTGGAAACCAAATACTTGCATTAAACAAAATGTTTAAAAAACCTCTTTTCCTAAGGTCATCTCTGTGTCCCCCCTTAATGTTCATTTAAATGTTGGGTCACTTTGTTTTCTCTTATATTTTAGCTACAAAGCAGCTTAATATACTAAACATTGCATAGCTTTAAATATGTTGTTCTTACTGTGTTGCTTTTAGAAATAATAATAATATAATATGATGTGCTACAATCAAGCTGCACAAATCTGTCCCTTGACATTTAACTTACCTATGTAGGTCATTTTCATAATGTTTAATTAGTGTAGATATTTAATAAATAAAATTTAAAACCCATAAATGTTTTTTATAAAGTAATCATGATAATTATGCACAGGTCCACAGTGTCAGTTGTTTAATATCTGACTTGTTTAAATTTAAATCTTATGTGAAACTCTCCTGCTAATTTCTCTATAATTTCCATTGAAAAATTAAAATGAATAGTTTTTAATTTCATTTAAATTTATTCTTTTATTTTATTTCATTTGTATATAAGCTGGTCAATAAAACCATGTTAACTGTGGTTTAAAACATCCTTTGTGTAGCTAATGTGCGGCTCTGGCTTAACACAAGACTTAAGATTGTGTTTAAGCCTCTAACAAAGCACTTTGGATCAAGATTTCATTCAAAATATTCATTAAAGACAAAGACAAAACTCCCTCTCATTTCAAGGAGTCAGCATTTTAGTTTCTAGAGAACTGTAGCTGTGTATTTGGTTTATATTTAAGTTAGAATATTCTCTGTGTGTCTATACCCAAAAGCTGCACTGCCTTTGTAGAGTTCCAGTCATGAACTCTGAGCAAATCAAACCATCCCCTTAATCAATGAAGCTTATACAGCAACAGTGGAAGCATTCATAGTATAGCTGTTATCTGATCTAAAGTCACTGAAGATGTATGGTGCCATGTAAGGATGATACATGCAAGGACACACCGAGACAAACACACATACCCATGCTTTGACAGCACATCTGGTCACACCAAAGAGGAGGTAAACATGCTTCAGGACATGCTCTGTGCATCATGGTCCAGGACAGGACTATTTACATATGGTGTCTTGACACTGTCCGCTTTGTCAGGTGACGCCCGACATCTTACTCCGGAGGGGCTGTGAAAAGGTGTCAAGGAAAGGAAGCAATTCAGAGCAACTCATCAGACATTTCTTGGAAGAATGATGGTAGGGAAGAGACCAGGCAACTTGTTCTGGTGAGCCATCAGTTTGTTTGTTTTTTTTTTTTTTTAAATATGTGGAGGACCTCTCCCAACATCTCAGCAAAGAGTGTGTGACATTCAGTAGCATTTCAAGAAAGTGTTAGTTTACTCTCCCTTTTCTAATTCCTGCCACATAATAAACAAAACAGATGCCTCCCTAGTCTATGCCCCTGGATCATACAAATCTGTAGGAAGTGGCAAATGCTTAGGCGTCACTCCTAAACAAATGCAACATCTTGTTCCAGACAGGGCTGAAAACACAAATCTGTATAAATGCCCTTCTGAACAGTAAGTAAGCATATTAAAGAAGAGTAATTTTCAAAGGTGTCCACGTGACTTGAAGACTTGATGCCCTGCATTTGAGAGACATTTGGACATTACAAAATCTTGAGTGAGCTTTATAAAGCCTGATTCTGACTTGCAGAATTTTTAATGTGTAACACAATCTAAACTTAAAGCATTGCCAGATAAAATATGCAGAGCATTATGGAGCTGTTAACGCATGTAATACAGTAGATGAAGTATGGGATGTGGAACTTAACGAAGCTTGTTCAGCAGACAAGTGTATAACACATGTAGCTGTGCAAGACACCAACTGGGGAAGCAAGCCAACTTTTGGAAGCTAGTTAAAATGTTTATACAAATTTCTTCCCACCTCGGAATCTAGAGGGTTTCTAAAGCATAATGGAAGTCCCATTATCCAATGGTTTGGTGAATGGAACTCATTAGCCACTTATAACCTAACCTAAAGACCACCTTTAACTACTGAACAGCTACTCTGCCATTGTTGACCTTATAATAGCTTGTATGGAAGTGCAAATCTTAATAAAATTTTGTAATAGAGTAGGAACAGAGAACTCCAGAAAGTGTGGGAGAAAACAAAAAGCTGAAATGTGAAAATGTTTCATTCTGGGGAAGTGGATGTCACACCTCTTCATCTATATCTTGTTGTGGGTTGATAATAGCATAAATATGTCTTTGAACTTACACTAGTGAACAAGAAACACCAGTAGCACAACAAGCAGGTATTTCCCTGATAAAAACTTGCTCTGCTGGTCGAAATTGATTACAAATATAAAACAGTTTAGCTCCATGTTGTCATGGACCCTCCTGAGTTGAGTATAAAACTAACTCCATGCAATATTCTCTTTGATTAATTTGACAGAAATGTGATCTTGAATGTTTCAGACTAAAAATATTGGTGGGTGATCTGTCAGGACAATCGATAGAGAGAAGAAGTATCTTCTGGTTTGTCTGATGAAGGGACTTTTATCTGTTTATTAATCCTATCTACTTTGTTTCTATAAGGAGGCTGTCTGGCTAGGATTGCTGCCTACAGCTGAACTCTATATGATGATGACTAATAGTATAAATGAAACTTTAAAATAAAACTGCAGAAGCACGTGATACACACCAAGAAATCTTTTTCAGAAGTTGTATTAGAAATATTAAAGCAAATGAGGCATGAATACATTAAAGCATCAGCCAATTTTTTTTTTTTTCAATTATATATATCTTTACAGGAAAGAAAGTTTACCAGAGTAAATCCATTACATTGTAGATTAGGAATTTTTCAGGTTTGTTGTCATTCTAAATGCTATAAACCTCATAGCGTTGATCTTTCTTCATCCTTTACAATAATGAGCAACAATCAAGTAGGAACTCTGAAAGATAAAACATACGTAAAGAGACCAGCACTAATTCATTTCACATCTCTGAAACCAATAGAACTGCTACCTTTACTCTCTGATGTAAGTAAGGGGTTCCTAAGCCAGCTAAACTGTGCGCGTTTTCTAGTATACTAAATGATGGAAAGGTTTCACAGATGTTCTCTTTTTATCATTTGGTTATACACTTCTTTCATGTTCCCTTGATTCTTTCAAAGTTTAGATTATCCTTTTTCCCCTGTTCCCTCAAGTCTCTCATTCTACTGGCAAATTCAAGTTTCTCTTAGCAGCCTTTGAATCTTTCCCATGGTTATATTTTTATGCATTTTATGTTTGTCTAAAATTTGTTTTATGCATTTTTCATTAATCTTCTGCTTCTAGACTCCTTTTTTTTTTTTCCCATAAATAACTTCATGGCTCCTTAACCACAGAAACATAACCATTAGCTTGGATTTAGTCCTTGTATTGAATAAAATAATATTGAGCATGAGAACAATTTAAATTGTTCTCTTTTTTTTTTTCATTGGTGTTAAGAGCAAGCCTTCTGCTTTAAGGGATTTTTAATGATCAATCACTGACAAATGTTAATTGGTGCAAGACATTGACTGCTATGAGAATCTCAAAGTTGAATCAGAGATGATGTTTGCCTACTGCTCTGACATCACGACACTGACACTTATACAGAGAGAAATGGAAAGAAAAAGGTAGTGAACCAAAGTCAATCTACCAAGACAGCACCCAGAGTGGTCTTCTCATCACTGCTCTAGGGGAGGAGGAATGGTGCTTTTCGCAGATAGGGAGCAGCCCAACAAAGAAAGGAGATGTATGTGGTTGAGCAAAGAATTTGAGAAAGCGATGAGAACTGAGCTGGGCCAAACCGGCTAAAGAACAAAATCGGAAACAGTTGCCTCTTAAGTACAGGTAGTAGGTCCTTCATCAGCTCTCTGGTGATTGTGCAGCATATAGGTAGTACACAGATCCCAGCAGCTTTTCAGTTTTAGTAAAATTTTGAAGTGTGATTTAAATCAGTGAAATTAACTTTGTACACGAGTGTCTTAATAAATGTTTTTCTACTTGGTAGAGATTCCTCATTCTGTCCCTACCCTTCCTTTCAGCTGATAAGAAACACTCATGTTATTATTACTCCAGGGATGTCAGAGGTCCATTATTATGTATGAGAAGGAGAAGTGAACGCAGTGAAATCCAGACACAAGCATTTCTTTCCACCTTTACAAATTTCTTCATCCTACATTTTAAATATTCAACTTAGCAAGAAGATCACTTGCACATTCAAGCTGCTCACAGTTTTGTCTCCAGGGTGAACTTCCAAGCTGTCCTTGGCATAGATAGACCTTTTCATTAGCCTTTGATCATAAACCTGGCCAGTTTGCCTTGAGACATCTTTCTGGATTTGATAGCCACAGTGTCAATTTCTGACAAACAGCTGGAGGAAGAAGAAGCTGAACTGACTGAGCAGCAAGTAAAGATCTTTGTGACAAGAGTTTCCTATGCTATGAAGACTATTTAATATCTGGGTAGCAGACTTGCAAATGCATCTGTCAGCTCTGCTTTTGAGTGGTTTTTTTAGACAGATAGCATTAGTGACACTTTAATGTCTTTATCAGTCTTGGCTCAGTAAGGGGAAAGCCGAACTGTAACACCATGTTCCCTTGCTTATTTTTCTTCCAGGATCAAACTGAATTGGGAGGCATCCCTTGGCTTTAAAAATATATTAGAATTTTCATTATAAAACCTTCATATTACCATTGAGTTTGCTGTGACCACAGACGAAATATTTGCATTCCAAAAGACTCATGTAATGACACCGAAGCAGGAGATGATGTTTCTGGCATCTGAGGAATGACTGAGAACCTTCAGTCAGAAATCAAACTGTTGTTAGCTTCTGAAGTACTTGTTGCCGCATTGACTTCTATGCGATCTTTGCCACAGTCCCATACACAAGGCATGTTTCCTTCTGAAATACTGATGCCAGAGAGCTTCAGTGTTTGCATCTCTTCAATGATGACAGCACTCAGTTCTGAGGTCATGCCTGGGCAGCAATTGCCTGCTGGGAGTTGTTTCTGAGCTGGAACATTTCACTTAAGAGTAGTAGAAATGATTGACAATAGGGGGGGAAAAAAAAACCTAAAGAAGCCTAGCAGTAGTAATAGACTTACTGCTTGCAACAAACTTGTTGAGGAAGCAGGTGGGAATCATCTGGGGGTAAACTCTATGTTTCCAAGCTGATAAGTTAATGAAGTGTTAAAGCAAGAAAATAAAAACAAGAAGGTTTTGACGTGTTTTCTTTTTCTTTTTTTTTCTTTTTTTTTTCCCCTTAGCACCATGCATAGGACAAATGCAAATCTTCACACTGAAATGCAGTAAAATTAAGGATGAATCAAGACAGCAATCTTAAAAATGTATTGTTTCTCAAATGCTGCAAACAGTAAGGGTCCTTTGAAATGGTGGATGACAGATGCAGTAAGTTTCCATTTTTTGCATCAACATGAATTTTACCAATGTGTGGTCTGAATAGACTTCTCTTTAGTACCTTCCTGCCACTTTTAATGACAGAGCTACTTTTTAACATCCTCACCATCTGCACTTTAGGCTGCACTTTCAGTTTGAAGACTATTTCCCTCCTCCTTGAACTACCTCACCCCAAACTGACAGTTTAATAAACATAGTTTGCGAAGTAGACTATGATAAAGAATTATGGCAATGGAAACTGATGGTGAGTAAACAAGCACTAAAAGATATGGAAGGTACAGCTGGGATTATGAGTAGAGAGAGAATCAAACAAACTTATGTGAAGATGTACTTGAAACATAAAAGCCTTTTTTCTGCATCCAGAGGCAGAGAAGGTAGCACGAGGCTTCCTAAAGTGTGGACCAAATAATCTCCGTGAAAGCAAATACAAAGGTGGGTAACCTGTGGGTAACGAGAGGTATACCCGCATCTTTGTGTGGGGAATCATGCTGTTTCACAGAAGCTTGCATGATGTTAAGTTTTGTATCTCTGACCAAAAAGGTGGTGATAGCAACCTCTACTTTTAGCTGTCACATAGCAGTGATTACACAGCCTAAAGGCCTTCTTTGTTTCTCATGGTTGCCCTCCCAGCACTGGACTGGGGTTTGCAAGGAGATGGGCGAGGACACAGCTGGGACAGCTGACCCCAGCTGACCAGAGGGGTATTCCAGACCACGTGACATTGTGCACAGCTATAAAAGCTGGGCAAAGAAGGAGAAAGGGAGATATTTGGAGTTATGGTGTGTTTATCTTCCCAAGTAACTGTTCCTAGTAATGAAGACTTGCTTTCCTGGGGATGCAGAACACCTGCCTGCCCATGGGGAGTGGAAGGAATTCACAGTTTTGCTTTGCTTGTGCATGTAGATTTTGCTTTACCTATTAAAATTCAACCCATGGGTTTTCTCACTTTTACCATTCCAATTCCCTCCTCCATTGTACAGGGGGGAGTGAGCAAATGCATGCGTGGGGCTGAGCTACCTGTTAGGGTTGAAACACAAGAGGAATGTGCAGAAAAGAGAGATGCCTACATCTGCATAGGTATTTTGTGTGGTAAAACACTGAATGGACCTGGGTGGCCTTTTCTGAAAAAAAGATGCCAGAAATTGTGCTCTGTGTCTTTTCACTCATTATTCCCATTTTTAGACAATTTGTCCAGGAAATAAGACTAAGGCTTAAGTTCATTTGAACGCACACTTTAAGATATTTTGGAAGATTAAAGTAATGTCTCCTTCACCCTTGAACTTGAGCAGAAAGGGAAGCTGTAGAGCTTCCCTCTTGGAAGAGGGTAGATCTTCTGCTCTAGCACCTGCTCTTGGAGTGAACAGCGGGCTTCATCCTATATCCCTTTCCCATCCTGACAAACCATGTTCTTTTTGGTTAAACACTTCCATGGCTTGCAGACCTTTTGGCCTTTCCTGGGGGACCTGAGCAGAATAGATCTCTGTTCAAACCTAAATCTCAAGAACTGCTGCAGAATTTCTGAGCATAGCAAGGTAGGTAATTTTAGACGTCAATGATATTTTATGGAAATGCCTGGAAGCCGCCAATATGCCATGCTTTGTCTTGCCTAAAAAGTTGTTGTGGGAATGAATCATAGAACCACACAACCACAGAACATCCTGAGTTGAAAGGAACCCAGAAGGATCATCAAGTCCAACTCCTGGCTCCACACAGGGCCAGCCAAGTCAGAGCACGTGACTGAGTGCATCGTCCAGACACTTGAACCCAGCCAAGCTTGGTGCTAGGACCCCTTCCCTGGGGACCCTGTTCCAGTGCCTGACCACCCTCTCAGTAAAGAACCTCTTCCTAATGTCCAGCCTAAACCTCCCCTGACACAGCTTTGTGTCATTCCCTCAAGTTCTGTGCCTGGTCACCAAAGAGACTTGCCCCTTCACTCCCCCTCATCAGGAAGCCATAGACCATGAAGATTGACTCATCTCTGTTTAGCATGTAAGTGCAGGTGATAGGGGAGGGGAAGGTGCCGAAATAATTCATAATTTAAATACTAACCCTCCTAATAGTCCTAACAAACCTTTCAGTTTATCTGAAAGCCCAATGAGAAATAATATTAATGATTGACTGGTAAACTATTGCTTAATAAATAGAGAAGTGAAATGAAAATCAATTTGTTTCAAATCCTTAGGAATGAACTCAAACTTGACTTGAAAATGCTGTATGAAAATAATTTTCACTTTTCAACCAGCTGTAATCCTAAGCAATTGAAATCTTTAATAACAACTATTTTAAATAGCAAGTAGTTAATTTTAGTCAATATCTTTTGTTGACCTGAAAGCCAGTTATGTCCTGATTTTCAGAAGTGTTAGCAGCTGTAGGTATTCAGAAATTCTGAATGCTGGGCCATGTTTTTCATATCTAATATTTATATCCAAGTTGAAAAGTGTTAATCTTCATGATTGTGTCCCTTTTTTTGCTTTCTCGTCTGAAAAATGAATAATAGCCATTTTAAAAATATTTTGAGATTCTTTGATAAAAGGCACTGTATGAATGCAAATTACAACACTTTTAGCATGCTGGCTTTCAGTTTATTCTTCTCTGTGTGGGAGTTATCAAATCTGATTTTATTTTAGAAAGTAATAATTTTATTAATACAATAAAAATTAACTAAATGGAAGGAATGTTCAAGATCTGATGGAGTTCTATGACAGCAAGGACATTTTCACAATGAGGAATTCCGTACTAAATTACTACCTTAAATCTCTCTGCGGTTTTTTTTTCCTTTATGCTGAAGATCTGTGAACTGCTGTTGGAGGTTCACAGAACATGATTCTTGGTGTCAGTAATTGTGTCTTTATTGATTATTTATCCTGGGTATGAGGCAAAGTGTAGTGACTGTCCCTGAGCTCACTGTTCATCGACTTTAAATACAAAACCTGTCTAATATTTGTGGATCTGTCATTACTCCTTCCTCAGTCATCTTCCAGAATGGCCAAGGGGACGAGCTGGGAGGGACCTCAGGTCTTCATGCTGTGTGAACAGACGATGAAAGATGAGTTTACAAAACTGTTAGTTGTTGATCTACCTCTAAAAATAGTTCCACCTATGTGAGAAATTCTGTAGATCTGTTTCAGTTCAAACAAAGGAGGGAAGTTCATGTAGGATATTTTGTCTTAGGGTGAAAATACAATAATTGTTCATACATATAGCATGCATGAAAGCTATCCATGGAGACGTATAGTCTGTGTCTTAATTTGGATAAAATGATGGGTTCAGTATATGGCTGGGACAAAGCCCAGGGTAAGGTATGGGATGATAGAAGCAGAGTAAATAACTCTCTTGACTATAACCGTCTATATGTTTTTGAGACATCTTCATTCAAACAGATTAATTTTTAGGAGTTATCTACAAAAAAGAATCACTCTTTAATGTTTCCTCTGCTACTTTTGTAATTTTTCCTTCTGTTATGTTTTCTTTCTTCATTCTCACTTTTACTGAAATGTCTTGGGTGGATTTCTATGTCTGTAGAATCTGTTTACTTATCTACTTATTTTTCTGTTCTTCTCTCTTTCCTTTTATCTTTCTTCTTGGCTTCTGACACCATTTCTATTACTAGGGGGAGGGGGCAGAGAAAGGCACATCCCACATACCCCGTAGTATTTTTGCATCTCACTCTTAAACATAACCACATAGCATGACCATCGTACTCAGCATCGCTGCACTGTGCCTGGATCTGGCCCCAAGTGACTTAGCCCAAGTTAGGCAGTAGGGTTGTGGCAGGATGTAGGATTTGCCTAAGATGAGTGCTAGCGCTGAGAAAGATAAGCAGCTCAAGAGACCCGTAATGGGATATAAACACTGATGTGCTGCCAATCTTTGCACAATGGGCACCAACAAAAAATTTTCCCGCTGGCTCGTGACAGAATTCATATCAGGTACATACACTTGCAGAGGAGTGTCAAGGGACTGGCAAATGTATTCCTTTGCTTTTGCAAGCAAACGAAAATGCTCTTTAATAACCAAAAGAGGCAGAACCTCTTGAAAAACTCCTAATAAGTGTGCTTCTATTTTGCATTGTATTCCATTTGTATCACTTGATTGAAAAAGAGGTTAAAGATATTTCAGGAAACAACAAATTATAAAATCTGCTGCATTTCAGAGCCAAGAAGATGATTTATATGAGCTCCATGAACAAAAATCAGCCTGACAATTCTGATTTAGCAATAACTAGAAGGGCAGTGAAATATAGAAGAAGTGGAAAAAGTAACCCCTGCTCTCCTTTTAATTTTGACACTGGTGTGCAAAGGTCATTCCTGCGTATGTAGAAACCTTCATATCTATGTAATGACTCTACAGTTTTGAAGCAGTGACAAAGTGCTGGTGGGATCAGCTGGCTCACTGAATCCAGTTTCCTTTCCACAGCAATAGATAGACATATAATGAATGTTTTAGGATATCACTAAGAAGTTTATCCTTTCCCCTCTGTGTCACTCTCTTCAAATTGTCTTTTGTCTCCTAACACTCTGTCATAAACCAAAGGCTTTAGGCAAAATTCTGCACACACAGAAAGATCAATATTTAGGAGAGAACAGAACTGTTCCTGTCTTATCATATTTTGAAGTATTTTATATGGACAGTCCAATGGACTTAGTGTTTTGGTAATTTGTATAAAATGTTACTCATGTGCCCTTGTTCATTTCTTTCTGCACACTGACGCCCCGCTATTTTGCCATGCACTGCAAGAAGAGAACAAAAATACCCTGCTATATTTAAATTCAAATTTTAAGATGAGATACGAAACTTGGATCTCCACAATGAGGGCTGAAAAGCGAGTGATCAGTATAATAAGCAGTGTGAACAATATCCCAGCTGCTTAGTTAACCGAGTTCATTGCAGGGATCAGGGGACACATTAAAAGGAAAGGTTTGTGAAGAGAACAGTTCTTGTAACATTTTTTTCTGGAGAACCTAGTCACTGACAAGCATCCTGTCCTTTTAAAGGGGAATAAATGGTCCTGTGACAGAACCCATCCTATCTTGACAGTCACTTACAGCTGGCATTTAAGGGCCAGGACTGATAGACAATAGCATATTGGGGGCACTTTGCCGTTGCTTGTCCAGATGGTACTTGTCTTAATCATCCGTCAAAATCTTCAGTGATGCCAATCTAAGGCCTTTCAACAGCAACTTTCTGTTTTAAGGATATAGTCCTATTCTTAGACTTTTTTCCTATGGTTAACAGCTCCTGAATGGTGCTGACAAGGAAATTTTTCTTGCGAAACTCCAGAGATATTTTGACTGTTGTTATGAATTTTTGGGAAAGCTGATTGCTCCTCGCAACCCCAACATTACATTAAAAAAATATACAGCTCAACAAGTATTCAGTAAAGAATGTAAAAATGTACTTAACTAGACAAGAATGTAGCTGGCCTGACTTTTGCATTACATTATACCTCATAGTTCAGGCATTTTGTTTGCCTTACAAGGTATTACAGGCAACACTGTAAATGCAGATCAGAGCTGCAGTAGCAGAACAGAACATAGCTAAACAGCTGATTTAATGAGGTAGGAATTTAACACAATGCTTTATTCACAGAATTTGAGTGTTGAAGGCCAGATGGTATCAGCAGTATTTCTCTCTGACTCTACATCCAGAATTAAAAGAGATTTCTGTATTATCTTAACGTTTTCAGCCGAAATCTCACCCTCTGCTTCCAGGTAACACTTTGCTGGATTCATTTTTCCCTTTGCATTTTTACAGTACATGAGTAGTTCATGAGTCACAAAAATATCTGGTGCTTTGTGTTTTGTATGTACAGCAAAGATCAACATAGTCAAGGGACTGTCATATTTGGGGCTTGGACAGCACAATATGTTAAGTGAAGTAGATATTCCCTTCCTCCTGGTGAATCATTCATGGGTAGACAGAGTTCAGAGCCTTCTTTCCATGCAGGGATCCTTATATAAGCAGTCAGAAAGGCAGAAAAAATATTTCACAAAATGTTTTTTATTGTAGAGAGCTGCAGAACAAACCCAGAGACTCCAAAGAACTAGCTCTTCACCATTTTGACTGTGAAATAAAGAACAATCACTGCAAGCAGGTCAAAGTTCCTCACAGTCTGCCAAAGACAAAGGACTTGCATTCACTAGATTTGATTTCAACCAGAAACTGTATGACTCACTACTCACTGGAAATTTAACAATCTTATTGCCTCAACACAAGAAGTCAGAGTGGATTTCTCCTTATCCTGTATTGACTACCTCTGACAAATCACTGCTGTGGTCAATTCTTTGTGGGCAGGTGTTTTCAGCATTTCAATCTGAGAAAGTGTGGGAAGCTGTCAGGCTAGCAGGAAAAATTGTGTGATCTGTTCTCCTCACATACTATGGTCCTAGTTTGTATCAGTAAATGTGCTAGTTCATCTGGCTTGTGGAAGATGGATGTAAAAGTCTGATTCTGATAACTTTTCTGGGTTGCAAATAATTCCTTCAAAATAATTCCCAGTGACTGAGGTCTATTCTGGGAACTGAACCACTTTTTGTCCCAGAAAGCAAAATGGAGTCTGGATTCCCTCAAGACAGGTTTTATCTTTGCAAAAATCTCCATCTTAGAGGAGAGGTCTTAGAGGCCTCAGTGGAGAAGCTGCAATTATCTTCTCACCTTTAGTCTTACCCTGTCTCTTCTTGTTCCCTTACACACAGTCTTTTTGTACTTTAAAACATTTGCCTAGCACTTTGCTTCAACAGTTGGGCATTCACTGCTTGCTGTCACAGAATAAGCAGTCCAACCTGTCCCATAACCCAAAAGTTCAAGGACTAGACAACACTGCTTGTCTAATGGACTTGTATAGAGATATATTAGGATGGAGAGGAGCACTGGCCAGATGTTTCTAGGGAGTTTCTTTTTGACTAATCAGATCACCTTTTTTTTTTTTTTCTCCCCACTTTATAGTTGTTTCCATGTTCCAGCAGGGATAAGCAGTAAATATAATCGTGTCCTGAAGAAAAGTGAGTGGGTTGCAAGTGGCTGGAGTGAAATTGCTTTCTTTTGCCAAGAACAGAACAAAATATGGGGGTTTAGGGATATGATCATCTCCTGCAAGGCCAGAAGAGTAACAGTTTGCCAATGCACCTCCTAAAAGCATTACAAATGGGTGAGTAAGTGTGAAGAGGCTGAGGGAATGATAAATAACACTTTAAAATTATCTCAGTGTGCAAATCAGAAGAGTTGGGACATACTGAAGAAGTTGCTTTTAGTCTTATAAGCTTTAAGTACTGAACTACTTTATATTCAGATATATAAATACTAGAATCCTTGACAATTATCTCAGCACTACCAATTTCTGATAACTGTGATTTACCAACTTATCTCACAATTATAGAATAAGCTAGGATGGAAAACCCCTGAAAAGATTGTCTGGTCTCAGCTTGTGAGCTTAGATGAGTTTACCTAGCACCCTGTACGACTGCATTTTGAAAACATTCAGCCATGTGAACTCTACCACAACCCTGGGGTCATTATTCCAGTAAATGGTGGTTCTTACTGCAAAAAAAAAAAAATTCTTCAGGATAAAACCACTCCAATGCACTCACTTGCTTCTCTATGTGGTTCCATGCGAAGAGAGAACCTCTGTTCTTTTTGAAGCTGCCCTTTAAATGCTGGAATACTGTAATGAGGTCCCCCCTGAGTCTTCTGCTCTCTGTGGAGAAAACACCTAACTCTTGTAGTCTTTCCTCACAGGGCAAGTTCTTCATCCCTTTGAACATCTTTGTCACCCTTCATTGGACCCTATTCTGTCTTTCTGTTTCTTTCTTGAATTGTGGAAACCAGAAATAGGCACAATACAGGCATGGCCTGAAAGGCGGTGAGAAGAGAGGGAGGATCACGTCTCTATCTCTGCTTGTAACACCCCTGCAGATACAGTTCAGGATCTGACTTGCCTTTCTTAGCACAGCAGCATACTGCTGACTCCTGTTTAGCTTGTTGCCTACCAGGACCCCAGGTCCCTTTCAGCAAGGCTGCTCCCCAGTCACACAGACCCTAGTGTATACTGTGCTCTTTGGTGATTCTGACCCACATGCAGGACTTTGCTCTTTGTCAAACTTCATACTGTTCTTGGTGGCTACTCTTTCAGTCTGTCCAGTTCTCCCTGTAAGATGGTTTGCTCTTCTGATGCGTTCACCTTACCACCCAGTTTGCTCTCATCAGCAGGATCTCTGAAAAGCCAGTTTGGATTTTTGCACCTTAGCTCTCCATCTGTAAAAAGGAGTGATGATGTTCAGCTTTTACCTAATCTTCTCTAACTATTTTAATTACAAATCCTATTGGTCTGTAACTGTCATTACAGGCAGTGCCAGAATTTAGGGCTCTGAGCAGTGCTGGGATTTCTAAAATAGATCACATCATCACTCAGGTTGGCAAATGTCTTTCAACAAATGGATGTGTCCAAACAGCGTTATTCATACTCAGATCATTCTCTTGTTTTCAGCCTTTTCTTGCTAAGGTTGCTTCCCACTGTTCCGCTATTCACAAAGCAAGTAGTAATACGTAATCTGGGATGCAATAAAAAATTCCTGAAGAGATTGGAAACAGCACTTCAAACACAGTAAGTCTCCTCCTTGGAAACTGGCTCATGTAAAAAAATAAATGAACAAAGTAGGTTGGGATTCTGTCCCTACTAAGTCAAGGACAGAATTCCTATTAATTTCAATGGAGTGAGGATTTTACACTTTGTGAATGACTTTGTGAAATGGAAAAAAGAGCTGAGACTAGGATTTTCAAAGGTACCTAAGGAGATTAGGTACTTCTGGGATGCCTTGAAAATCCCAGTTTCATTTTTCCAACAAATGACTCAACCACCCATATTTGATGCTGGCTTTCTGTCTCTAGTAAACCAAATGGATTCAAACCGATATCCTAAGGAGGAAAGACCCAGCCTCCATTTAGCCATCATTTGAGTCATCTAGACTTACAATATAGAACATAATTGTTTCTGTAATCCTTTTGTAATATCTGGAAATTAGTTATCCTGAAATTATATATTTTAATTTATTTTCAAAACATAAAATATTAAAAGTGCTAGCACATGACCTCTAGATGTAATTAATATAAGAAATGGTAAACCAGGCATATAATTAAATATCCTTTCCAAAAATAGACTACTGAGGGAAACAGTCATTAACTAAGATTATATTACCAAAAGGGAAAACATTAGTACAGTCAGTCATCATTGTGAGCAGCAGCACAACAAAGTTCCTTCCTATGCCTGTGGATATCTATTTATAGTATAATGACCTGAGCTGGAATGGCCACATGACATCTCTTCCAGTAGCTGAACTTGTGGATAACTATATCTGGAGAAAGAACACAGCAGGCAATATTTACATTCCCTGCTCTTACTCAACTGAAAATGTGTGAAAAAATAAAAGCCTCAGAGAACAAGAGTGCAGTTTTTATTTACTGCTTTGTTTAAAGGAGTGTATTTTTAACTGATTCACCTGTTATCAAAACACTTTTTCTTCCACAAGAGAAATAGCTCTCTCTCATTAGAAGGCATGGAGAAAATACAGACTATGCCAGCATGATCTAGCACAATATAATCAACTCTGTCAGGAATTTGAATTTAAAGTTGTCTAGTTTAAATTCATAACTTTCAAAGAGGGTAGCTGTTGTTTTAATGCAAATTGGTTTAATAAGAATTGTATCATTAAATTCTCTCATTATTCTGACAAGCTAGGAAAATAACTAATCATGTGGTGAAGAGGGACAGGTTATAGATGCTGTTTCTTAAATTCCATCCCCTTTCAACCATTCTTGCAATATAGAGATGGTGCTGGAGAGAGAAAAAAGAGACTGGACTAAATATGAATTTGGGTAAAATAAAGAAGACTGAACCCTTTGGGAACAAGCATGAAAGCTGGCTTGGTGTCAGCTTGGCTACATATGTGAGGTGGAGGGATAAGAAGGCAGACAAATATGACGAGGAAAAAAGAATGATAGAAACTGCCAGATCCGACTAGTAAGCAAGAAAATGTCCAATCCTGTATTGTTTAGGGATAAATACACGTGTGCTCCAAAGAAACTGAAAAACCCACTTTAGACTATCTGCCATAAAAGGGCTGTGAGAAATGACTGTGGTAAATGTAAGGGGCAAGATGTATCATTCGTTTTCATCCTGAGTTACTCTGAAGCTTCTGGGATCAGGCTGCTTTGTGTGTTAGTGGAAGTGGGCTCTGAGAGGCCCACTTCTGAAGAGAGATGCTGTTTACTGTTTCCCTGTTGGGGAAAAGATGCATAATGTAATATATATTTATATGGTGCCATTTTTTTCTGACATTTGCTGTCTCTTTATTCTGTTGATAAGCTGATTTGTCTTCTGGGGATTTCTTGTCTCTAGAAAATGAGCTAATAAAATTCACAAGTACATTTCTTCCTGTTTGTTAGTTACCTCTCAGCATAGTCCTCAGCATTTTAATCCTGTCCAGCTGAAAATACACTGTTTCTTTGTTAATTTTATTGACTTTTCAAATTAGTGTCTGAGTATATAGTATATACAAGCATATCTCACCTGGTGTAGTACAAGCATATCTCACCTGGTGTAGTACCAACACAATGACATCCATAACTGACATTACAGCAAATGATTCTTCAGCTGATCATTGGGATGCATGGCCCAAAAAGTGCAAACCCACTCTGTGAAGGTCAGCAGCATTTATTAGTAGTATCACATTATTCCTTCTGTGACAAGTTTCTTTGGGATCATTGAAGCACTTCCTTCCCTCCTTCCCTTCTTTCTGAGATTCTGTGTGCATTTCCAGACTTCACACTGCTGCTTTAGTTCCTTTCTTATTTCTATGCTTTTGTGGATGTGCATTTTCTCCCCATTACAAGAGTCCACCACCAGCAGTTTCACACTTCCTTAGGGGCTAAAGTTGGAAATCCATCTCATGTGCAGCTACCACTTGCACTACCCATGTGCAGTACAACTGAAATGTAATTGCTTGCAATGTATGTATTCAGACCTGTCAAGTTTTTCGGCCTTCCGAACTGGCAGAATGGACACTGCTATCTTCTGTTTAATGGAGATATGTATTATTCTTTGTAACCATCTTGGAATATACACCATTACTTACACGTGCCTATTTATCTTACTTTTGCTTTAAATTTAAATATCCTCCTATACCAAATATTTATCTCTATTTGAAATAAAAAAGGAATGTAAATTCTGTAAGCTGTGTGTAAACGTACACTTCTATAAGGGTAAGCTGTTCTTTCACTCAGGCTGGTGATGTGTCTTCCTCCAATATTGGCAGGTAAACAATACAGATATTTCTTCTGAAATGATAAAGGCTCAAAACCACACAGCCACCATACACATGATTCTTTCTGCTAGTAGTTTACTTTTAGGCAAGGCATTCCAATCTTCCAGCCTTAGTAGAGCTGAAAGAGTAGATTCGCTGTTGCCCCAGAAGGACAAGCACTACTGATTTCTAAATGTGCAATATTGACTAACGTTTCCATATGTCTAGAAAATGACAGATTACTTCCCAGAATTGTAAGACATGCTACTGCTAACATTGATGAGCTACAGCAATGCGGAGGTTACAAATTTACTTCACACAGTTTAAAATCCACCAGCCTCCATATTTAATTTATTTTTTAAAATTGACCTTTTTTGATAAATTCTAGGAGATTATAGACTTGCCTGAGAGTGTGTTACCTTCCTTATAAGGCAAAGAATTAAACTGAGAATTAGAGAAGTCTAATAATGAAAGTTCACTATCTATAAAAGATTTATTCTAATCACAGATCTGAACGCTTCTGGAAAGGACTCTAGTCCTGATCCAATCTTCTCTGGTTTTCATGCTTAAATATGTTCACATAGAAATAAATCTGAGCCAAAGCACAGCTGTGTACCACCTGTAAAGCTTATGTAGGACTTCCTGGCAGACTTTATGCTCTTGTTTGGGTTTCCTTTATTTTTACTTTGACTTTTTAAAAATTATTATTCTTTTATGGCTTAGTGTCCTTTCTATTTCAATATTTCTGCAAGACTTTTGTAGTTAAGTGAAATTTGGAATTGCAGACTACTTCTCTTCCTTTGATCAAATTATGTAAATAAATCTTATTAAAACTCTTAATTAGAGAAAGATGACTTAAGTCTTGAATGAATGACAGATTTTATAAAATGAGATAATTAGGTCAGGGCCACTGTCCTAATCTCCTAGGGTACATGAGCCCCAAAAGTTGAAGGACATAAAAATAATAATTACTTGAAATTTTCTGTTGCTCAGCAAAAAATCATAAAGACTTATCTTGGGAATGCATCTCTTAAAATAGTAAGCAACTGCAGACTGTCTTTGCAATATGTTAAACATGGCATTTTGATCTTCATAATTTCCACCTGTTCCAGGAAATCTGTGAGTGTGAGATGCCAAAAAGACATTCTTTATTTTCCTTTTCTTTACTCTAGTTAAATATTACAAAAAATAAATTACTTGTATCAGAAATATATTATTAATCTTGTTTAGCAACTATTAAATTGATTTTAAGAAGCTGTTGTCAAAAATATTCTCCCCTCAGACCAAAGAATAAAAATGCACAATTCTTCATGTGTCTGTTCACAAATATGCACCCTCTGCAAACTTATCCTTGTCTGTTGGGTATGATATGTGAGTTCTGGAAAACATCCCCACACTGACAGCACTCTTAGATACTAGGCATGCACCACCCCAATAAGAAATCTTCACCTTCACAATTGAATTTGTATAATGCAAACTATGCCCATACGTTCAGAGTGTCCTTACACAAGTTTTAAACAATTTCAGACAGTTTAAATCTTTAAAAAATTTATATGAAGAAATTAATTATTAAGTCTGCTCTTTATCATCTTCCCAAAGACACATTACATAAAAGAGCTATTTTTGTGTTTCTGGAAGAAAGTTAGCAGCAACTGACTTAAAATATTTTTATTATCTTGTCAGACAATATTCTGCTTGGATTCACCAGGAGTTCATTATCAGTCTGGAAGTCTGGACTGTCTGAGCATCTGGATGACACACATATATAAGGTTGCAAAAGCTGTATTTTCTTCTTTGTAGCTGAGAAAAATAGGACAGGTTCCTCATCTTTCTTGCCTGCAGCTAGACCTGATTTTGAGGGATTCTGCCACCTGAATATGCTTTAGGCATCGCTGGTTTGTCTCCTCAGTCATCAGGTCCCTGGCATCTGTGTACTCTTACTGCTGTTGTATAATGAATATTAATTTGAATCCTGCAGATTTCTTCAGTACTTTTTGCTCAGTTTTAGCAAAGCTGGATGAAATATAAC
>VZTU01029355.1:36817-48081 GCA_013400835.1 Zapornia atra | reverse complement strand
GGCCCACACTCGCCAGGTGTGTGCAGTACTTGATTCTTTTTTTGTTTGTCTGAACATTTTTCTGTAGGAAACAGGAAGGAGGAAGTGTTGAACAGCAACTGAAAACAGCTGAAAACCTGTACAACTTAATATATTAGGAATCTCAGATTATCCCGTGTTATCAGTCTTCCTTTCCTACTTCACCTGCTCAGCCCTGTAAACATGAGATGCTATTCATCCCTGGAGTATAGCTGTATCATGTCTCAACAGTCATAAAGGACTGTTCTCAATGGACTGCCTTTTCATACATGTTGACTGTGGCCCTTGCCTCTTACATCTCTGACATTACTCCTCCTCAAAGCAATGAAGCTTTGGCCAGAGGTTTCAACTGTAAGCAGGGGAAGATGGTTTGATCATCAGAGGTCTGGATGAGGGGATTGAGTACATCCTCAGTAACTTTGCAGATGATATCAAGCAGTGTTTATCTGCTTGATGGCTGGAAGGCTCTACAGAGGGATCTGGACAGGCTAGATTGATGCGCTGAGGCCATTTGTAAGAGGTTCAACAAGGCTCAATGCCAAGTCCTGCACTTAGGTCATAACAACCCCATGAAATGCTACAGGCATCGGGAAGAGTGGCTGGAAAGCTGCCTGTTGGAAAAGGACCTGGGGATGTTGGTTGACAGTTGGCTGAATATGACCAAGCAGTGTGTCCAGGTGGTCAAGAAGGCCAACAGCATCCTGGCTTGTATAAGAAATACTGTGGTCAGCAGGACTGGGGAAGTGATTGTCCTCCTGTACTAAGCACTGGTGAGGCTGTACCTCAAGTCCTGGGGTTTTTTTCCTCATTACAAGAAGGACATTGCAACAAAGCTGGTGAAGTGTCAAGAACAGGGTCTTATAAGTAGTGACTGAGGGAACTGGGGTGGCTTATTCTGGAGGAGGCTGAGGGCAGACCTTATCACTGTCTACAACTACCTAAAAGGAAGTTGTAGCCAGGTGGGCGATGGTCTCTTCTCCTAAGTAACAAGCAATAAGGCAAGAGGAAATGTCCTCCAGTTGTGTGTTAGATTGGATATGAAGCAAAAATCTTCACTAAAAGGACTGTCAAGCACTGGAACAGGCTGCCCAGTGAAGTGGTTGAATGACCATCCCTGAAGGTATTTAAAAGATGCCTGGATGTGTTGCTTAGGGACATGGTTAGGTGGTGGACTTGACAGTGCTGTGTCAATGGTTGGGCTTAAGGGTCTTCTCCAACCCAAATGACTGAGATTCACAGCCTTCACAGCCTGTCTGTCTAGTATGGCTACCCATGAGGTGGAAGTCCAGAGTGTGTTGACCCTTTTCAGCCCTCCAAGTGGGCTGTGGCTTCTAACACTGCAAACTTTCCCGGAAGAGTTTTTGGGGTCCCTCCCAATGAGTCTTAGCAGCCTCAGGGCTTCTAAAGAGCAGAGCTGCACTGGCTCCTGGCACACCCTTCTACACACTACGTAAGCAATGCACCTTCTTTACTGGAAAGGCAGAATGAGCTGATATGCAACCAAACAAGTCTATCACCCTTTTCTGTAAATCAACACGGGTAATGGACGGGAATTGGATGTTACTGTCACCCTATAAACAGCAGATACAATTAGAACAATAGTGATTTTTATTTACAGAAGGGCTGTTTCCTGCCACAGGTGCCAAAGAACATTTCACCATTGGCTACACCAGAAAATAAGTCACTTATTAAAGCTCACAAGCTGCTGTAAACCGTTCCAGTGCTGCAGACAGACAGTATCCCCAAATCCTGAATATGCAGAGAGTAAACACTTACCTTGTGTGCTGCACACTGTGTTTCAGTCTCCTTGCGTGCTGATCGTGTCTTCTGGGATCCAAGCGATCACCTCATACCTGCAAGCATAACAAAAGCTGGAAACCCTTCGGCAGGTCAGGTGCAGTGACAGTCCTGCAGCAAGAAAATACTTCAGCCCATGCTCCTCAAACAAAACTTCACATCTAGAGTTTCCCAACGTCCTCTAACTGCTCAGCCAGGGAAGCATACCAGCTTGCACGGCTTTTCTTTAGTGGCTGCTTGCCTAAGGAAACCATGGCTTCTGAAGAGCCTGGTGTTGTCTGGCACGCACAATGCTGCCCTTCAAACTCACATTTCAACATCTCCTATTGTTGCTGCTGACTGGGGGCATGAGAAAGAGTGGAGGTTGCCTTTGCACTCTTCCTCACGAGCTGAAATTCAGTGGCAGATCTGTTTCCTTTCGTCAATCATCACCCATTGCTGGAAAGACTGATGCAACTATTTTGCACAAATCATTCTTTCACAATCACTTCCTCCAGCACTAAGCACAGAAATAGTTCCTAGGCAGAACAGCATTCACCTCCCTGTACCTCTGCTTTTCATCCTCACTGTTCGGTATGCACTGGGGGGATGTTAATGGTGCCGAGCAACAGAACATCTCAGCACAGCCAAGTGATTTTGTTGCATAGGTTCTGTAAAAGGTTATTGATATAGAGATTGATATATATGTATTATATTGATATAGATGTTGGAGTCAAATTGTCTAGTCAGAGAGACTACTAGAGAAACACTTTGTATCATTTCATTTCCTAGGACGCGGCAGTCATACGTTATCAGTGAATAAAAAATGCCTAAGAATGGGAATGATACTTTGAAAAAGAAGACACAGGGTGAAAAACTGCATCACTCTGTAAACAACCAGGGCAAGGTTGGGAGGGAAGGTTTGACGGTGTCTATTCTACCCTGACCCAATGGAAACACGCAGCTGGTGAAAGGGGCGGGCATGCTACAGGGAGTCTCCCTACCAGCTCTGAAAGGGAAGCCCGAGAAATTCAAACACCAAACCTTCCTACCCCAGTGTCTGTTTTTAATTCTGCATGCAGAAAGTGTCATGGTCTGCTGCCCGCATGCACCCTGAGGTCCCTGCCTGGGAGCAGACAGACAGACAGACTGATTCCTGCCAGCTGCTTGGCCACGGCTCAGAGGGCTCAGGGTGGCATCTGCCTGCTCAAGGGTGGCAAAGCCCAGACAGAAGCCCGAGCATATCTCTTAACAACCTTCAGGCCTGCTATGTTAAAATTAGCATTGCATACTAGGTTAAAAACTCTATGCTTTCCAAAAAAAGAAAAAAAAGCCCAAAGGAATTGGAAGACTGGGATAGCCTTGTGCTTTCTGCCAGTTACTGAGGGTAGGTTTTAAGCCTAACCACATTTTTCAAGCAACTTTACTGGGGAAAACGGTGTGGGGAATGGAGACAGAGCAAGCCGTGGGACACAGCAGAGAAAGGAAATGGCATTTTAGTGATGGGATGTCATCAACTTCCCCAGAACTGCTTCTTCCCTCTGGTACCTCTCAGCTGGAACAGGTCCAGCTCTTTAAAAAAAGATGACTTTCAGTTCTCAAAATGGTTTAAAATGTTAATTCTGCATTTGACACCTTTTGATGTCTTTGTCATAAAAACTGCAACTCCTTGCTGAAGTGAAGCACAGTTAAACTGCAGAGCGCTGCGAGGAAGCGGCCGCTGCGTAGGAGGCCCCAGACTCACTGAACATGTAGTGGGCACGCTTTTTTCTGTGTTGCAGCTTCACCACCACATATTCATGGAGCCTCATGGTAGGCAGTCACTATTTTTTCAGAAGTCCTGGCTTTCTCCTAACATCCAGGCTCAGCCCACCTTCATCACGCTTCTATGCTGGGCCAGGTTTCTGGCTTCTCTCAGCAAGAGAAGACCAGAGCGGCCCGGCCCGGCCCACCATCCCCTGCTGCAGTTCACGAATCAAGCAGTTCAGTTCAGCAAGCTGCTTAAAAAGCCAAGGAATCAGGGTGGGCCTTCTGCTTGTTTCCATCAGTAGGGGAAAAAAGGTCTAAAAGTAGCACAGCTTCTCTCTCTTCCTCTCTCTCATTCCAGGTCAATTTGTCAAGATTTATCAAGGTTATATGGAGTCAGGAAGGTCCAAGGATGCTCAAGATGGCCAGAAATGCCCTCCACAGACTTCCTCTCACACAGAGGTGAGGTACCAGCCAGCTACCTCCCAGAGCATCAGCCTCCAAACAGCTGCAGCTTCAAACTCAAAACACCTTATTTTTAAATCAAAGCATCTAAAGCAGGAGGAAACTGCTGTCTTTTCTGGTGACAATACCATTCATTTGCTTTTTCTCTAGAGTAACTGCATGTTTAGCATTGAACAAAGTTAAACCTTGTGGGTGCTTTCCCTCTTCCTCCAAGTTCAAGCTAGGCTTATCCTTAATCTTTACAGTGTTTCAAAAAGGAGTGTACCTTCAACCTGTGCCAGTACATTACTTTTTCCCAGCAGAAGGGCACAGATCTGCAACAAGCTTGTGCTTTTGTAACTGCAGACATCTCCCTCCCCTCTGCCAGCCAGAGGTACCTACTCTTCCATCTCCTGCAGTATCTGGGCATGTGACGCTCATTAAAGTGCTTCCCCTTCCCAGCCCCACATATGAGGATCCTGCAGCCCATCCCCTTCCTTCCCCTTTCCTCCTGCCATGTCAGCATCCACACTCAGAGCTGCGTTTTGCTTTTCTACTGACCAAGGACAAGTGAGCCATGCAGAAGGGGCCCCACCCTGATGACACCCTGCCCCAGACACCTGCCGCAAAGAAAAGGCAGAAGCAGTAGAAGAGGAAGGGGCCTCCCAAATCCATCGGCCAGCCTGCAATAGGAGCAGAAACGCCTTCCAAATCTTTGCAAGCAGTGCAAAACTGCTTTCTTGTAACTTACCCCTAGTAACCAGGATGCATCAGCACGTCAGCTCAGCTGCGTCGGTGCCAGCTGGGCTGAGCCCAGGACACTCTTCCCCTAAACGTTCCTGGAAACAGCAGCTGGTGAGGAAAAGTGGTCAAATCCACGCTTGTAGTCTTTGGAGCAGGCGGTACAATATTTGGTTATTCATACTGGCATCCTTTCACAATCCTGGACGTAGAGCCTTGGCATGCACCATTGGTGCCTCTGCCTTAATCTGACTTGCAGGTCTTCAGGTATTGCTCTTCAAACTATGACAGAAAGGAACATTATAAGGAAAAATAAACAATTTGAACTTAGTCGTGTTCTCTATCAGGCTTGCCGTGCCAGCAGCTCAATCCTCTGGTTAGTCTTCAGACTGAAAGTTTAAGTGCAAAGGAGCCTATTCCCTTTATTTTTCTTTTGGGCTATTCTTGCCCGGCAGCTGTGGCAGAGCATGATAATGCTGTGTAAATTGTTACTCACCCAATAGGCAGCATTCGGGACTGCCTCTGCCAAGGAAGCAGGGCTTCGGCAGGGAGGTGGGCATCGTATCTGGTCTGAAAGCATTCAGAATAGCACGACACTGATTTGCTGCCTTAATGGAGAACACAGCAGGGAAGTTCGCAGGCTAAGACACCAATGCTTATTCTAATATTGAAAGTTTTTCCTCTCTAGAAGACAGTTGCCTCAGTGTGACTCAGCAGGAGAAAGCTGCTCCCGGAATAGTCCAGTTGAGTATTTGACTCCCGAGGAAATTGCATCAACAGAAAGCAGGCTGCAATGAGGCAAAGCCAGACAAGGCAGTTCCTTTCTTACTTTGCACTTTCTTAGATGGGACAAAACCAAACAGGAACATTAGGATTTTACTGTATGCAGTTCTGGGCTCCCCAGTTCAAGAAATACAGGGGCCTACTGGAGAGATCCCAGCAGTGGGCTATAGAGGTGACCCGAGGACTGGAGCATCTCTCGCGGTGGGGGGGAGAGGCTGAGGGCGCTGGGGCTGTTCAGCCCGGAGAAGAGAAGGCTGAGAGGGGATCCCAGCAGCGCTTATAAATATCGAAAGGGCGGGTGTCCTGGAAGGGGCCAGACTCTTGGTGACAGGACAAGGAGCAACCAGCACAAACTGGAACTTGGGAAGTTCCACCTGAATATGAGGAAAATGTCTTTACTGTGAGGGGGGCAGAGCCCTGGGACAGGCTGCCCAGAGAGGCTGTGCAGTCTCCCGCTCCAGAGACATTCAAAACCCACCTGGACACTGTCCTGTGCCAGCCTCTCTAGGTGACCCTGCTTTAGCAGGGGTTGGACTAGTGATCTCCAGAGGTCCCTTCCAACCCTAACTGGCCTGTGATTTTCCATGATTACACAGCTATGAAACAGTAAATCCTATAGAAAGTTTTGGCACCCTGTTCTGAAGACCACTCTAACAAACACACAAAACCCCGTTACCAACATCACACAAATTTGTTACTCTAAAAGGCAAACTCAGAGACAACACGCCCGGAACGGGTTTCCCCCAGCCATCATGGCTTGCTCCCCAGACCTGCGTGGGACCAGGCACCAGTCAAGCACACTGATGGGTAGCTCAGCTGCACACAAATGCTGGGGATGCAGCCGAATCAAAGGCACCCATGTATGAGCACGTCTGCCACGGGACTTCCTGACATGCTGCAGGAGTAAGGCAAAATACCAACTGATACCACCAACTAACGAAACTCCCCTGGCATGCAAGAGGGAGAGGCCTGTCTGGAAATACAGGTGGTTAAGTATAACTTCCTCCCAGTGCTGCCCAGGGCTTTCTGCAGCCCTGGAGAAAGGGTCCAGCTCCCAAAGAAAACGCAGGGATGGGAACCAAACATGGAGGCAGGGGCCCAAGACCCATAAAAATTCTGCTCTGAGCAGCCTTGATCAACCTCAGCTTTTCTTACAGGCTAGCTTGGCTGTATCAGCCTTTCTCTTTCCCATAATCATAAACCCAGGTCTCCACAAGCACACCACAGGGAGCCTAAACAGGCCATAGGACTCAGGAACCCGAAACACAAACATCATGGTACAGGGACCCTGGAGGTCAGCCCAAATCTACCTGGACAAACAGGCTCCCCACTTGCTGCTGGTGAGGATCCATCCCCTGAAACAGACAAAATCTGGAAATCACGGCATTTTAAAAATATTTTTTCTGTGATTTTCCTGCTGTTAATTGGCTCAACATTATCAACATGCAAAGCTACTTTAAACATCTTCAGGAAATACCTCTCTGTAGCTCTCCGAATTATCACTCACTATTTTGAAGGTCTTTTTTTTCCCCTCCCTCTACATATATCACTCTCTTGTTGCTCGCTTTGCTGTTGTCCAAACTACATGACAGAGGTCATCTGTTATGGGCTGCCCAGAGAGGTGTTTGGGGGCATAAAACATATTTCCAGTTTTTTAAGAAAATGAGGTGCTGTGCCTGTTTCAAAACAGGGATTTTGCAGGTTTCCAGATAGAGCCACAACTGTGCTCAGCTCAGTACTCCCAGGAGGCACCAAACCTCCCCAGGCAGAGACAGCACCATCCCCCCAACAGAGACAACACCCTTCCCCTAGCCATCAGTACTGGGGTGCTGCTGTCAGTACCCCAAGGATGGGGTCCTCACAGGCTCTGCCAGGCATAAACTTGCGCTATGGGGGTCGAGGGGAAAGCAGATGGGATCTTACGCTGGCTCCTGGGCAGCTCCTGCTTCATTTCAGCTCGCCAGCAGAGAAGATACCCTGTCGCAGCCCACCGGGTGCAAGCTGTCACCGTCAGGCTGTTGTGAGGAAGTTAGGGCTTAACATCCTGGCACTGGAATTTCCCACAAGGAGGAAAAAACAGCTTCGCTCAGCTGCAAGGAAAAGCTCCTTGGAGAGAGGCTGGGAAAAAGGATGTGTGTGTCCGTGCACATCAGTGCTGGAAAGGTCCAACAAAGCCTGTCTTGCCTCACTGAGAGGAGTGCGTGGACACACAGCTTGTGCCCAGGTCTATCTAGTGCTAATGCAC
The DNA here is from genome assembly GCA_013400835.1 of Zapornia atra. Lineage (NCBI taxonomy): Eukaryota > Metazoa > Chordata > Aves > Gruiformes > Rallidae > Zapornia > Zapornia atra. The sequence goes on along the minus strand of VZTU01029355.1, from coordinate 40,328 downwards.
TTGAAAAGGTGCTTTTTTTTTTTTCTTTTTTTCCTTTATTTTTCTTCCTCTTTTAATGCAAGGGAAACATTCCTGGGAGTGGGACCAAGTCATTGCAGAACCACCTAAAGCTTGTTTCCTGTTTGGAGATGGAAAACACTGTGCTGGGCTGCAGAGATATATATTTAACTGCTTTTTATACCAAAAAGAAATTAAAATAATTGTGTTTAACAGTTGGGCAAGATTCTTAGCAGGAAATGAATCAGATCATTATCATATGCCATAAAAATATTAAGATTTTTGTATTCATTCCAAAAAGGACAATGACAGATATATTTTGCACAGGTAGATCACATTTTGCATTCCACTGCTGCCTCCCTCTGTACCTGATGCCACGAAATATTTCAGACATGAGAATTCCTTTCAGAAATACAGCCCATCCCAAATCTTTATTTTTCAGCTATTCAAGACCTCAGAAGCTCTTCCTTCAGTGCAGACACTATTTGTGATATCTCACCTACCAAAGCTTCCTATTTTAAAAAAATAGGAAAAATCTAATTAGGAATTTCGCAGATTTTCTGCACTGGAAAAATGACATGTTTTGTGAGTTTCTTGCAGGGATTATTTCTGTTATGTTCTTTTGCAGTTGCATAATTTTTTAAGCAAACATTTTAGAAGCATAGTTGTAAACACCCATGAAAAAAAATATTTTTACTAAAAATGAAAATCCTGATCATAAAAATATATAAGTATTTGAAAAGTGTGTGTTGAATCTGACAGAGCCACCAAAACATCTTCAAATAATTAGCTATTTCCAATATCTGACCACTCTCTGACTTTCCAGGCTTGAACATGATTGAAAACAGACATGCCAAGCTGATTTGCAAGTACATGCTCAGCTATTTTAATCGTTCCTCCTAAATTATCCTCAGATTGCATTTCTTGCTCTTCTGTAAGTTTTCTTGAGTGCATCCATATCAGCTTAGTAACAACAGATTCGGAATGGACCGCATAACTCTTGTGCCTGTGCTGCAAGGGGCCTTTTTGTCCTTATCGCAACATCTACAGGCCAACCCCCAGAATTTCATAGAATCATAGATTGTGTTAGGTTGGAAGGGACCTTTAAAGGTCATGTAGCCCAACCAGCCCCGCCAGAGCAGGATCACCTAGAGCAGGATGCACAGGACAGCATCCAGGATTTTTTTTCTTCTATCTCCAGAGAAGGAGACTCCACAACCTCTCTGGGTAGCTTCTCTAGGCTAAAAAGTCCCAAGTCTCTCAGCTTCTCTTCCTAAGAGAGATGTTCTACTTTCCTCATCATCTTTGTAGCCATTCTGTGTACCCTCTCCAGTAGCTCCCTATCCTTCTTGAACCAGGAAGCCCAGAACTGGACACAATATTCCAGGTGGGGCCTGACCAGAGCAGAGTGAGGCCTCCCTTGACCTGCTGGCCACGCTTCTCTTGATACACCCCAGAATGCCATTGGCTTTCTTGGCCACAGGGCACATTGCTGGCTCAGGGTTAACCTGTTTACAAACTCTGAGTTGAATTCCTCTCTAGCATCCAAAGTTATCTGGATGTGCCACATAGAGCATGGCTGTGCCCTGGCAATGCAAATATGGCCACCATGGTCTGGAGGTGCCTGCGGCAATCCCAGCCTCAGCTGACCATGCTCTCCCAGAGAGGTGACTTCAGTCAACAGCTTTAATGAAAAAATGCTTTGCTTTCTTTAGGTTTTTGTTTCAACCTAGTGGTTTCTTCCAGGTCATGGTGTCCATTTGAGCACAGACCAGGCAGCAATGGCATGGTCCTTTCCCAGCAATGTCCCGTTACTTGGCCCAGGAACAGAGCCAACCCTGTAGACCTTTTAGCAGCTTGGGAACTCTAGCAGAAACAAAAAGTACCTGGTGCATTGCAAGCACAGGGTAACAGAAAATAAACCACCAAAAAAAATCAGACCACTCATGGATTGAAAGCAAGTAGGGTACTTACACAAAGATTGCAACAGGGGGGTTTAAATGTTTATGTTTGGTAATGCTAAAAAGGCTTTTGTAAACCTCTAATAAGTGTAGAGCACATAGTAACTCACACTTTCAAATGATCTGCTCTGTACTTTGCAGCTTTTGGGCAAGACTTATGACAGGAAATACCAGACAAAACCCAATAAAACCAGCCAACTTTCATCTCAACAGCTGGAACTACAGGACAGGAATACGTTGGTTCAGAGATAACCATAGAGTGACAAAATATTTTGATCTTACATCTGCTCTACTGTAGGAAAGAGCATCAAATTAGATGCAGTTGGTTACCTTGTATGAAAATCCAGGTGATATTCCTCTACGCTGAGCTCACCACAAGGTTTGCACCTGTGAGCACAAGAAGATCTTTGTTTCCTTGGGTCTTAGCATCCAATGTTTAACAGCTCTTACCAAATAGATGGGCCACCTGGTTTGCTTTCAGCTTGTAACTAACACAAGTGTCGATATAAAGATTCTTTTCTATTTATAGACATTATGCTACATTTGCATTTCTTTCATGTGCTATTTTTATGACATGATTTTAAATTAATTTCCTGTATGTTCTGTAATTAATAGTTTCAAAAAATTTCCTTTAAAATCTGCCCTTTTGCAGTACTTTATTTCTCTGGGCTCAGCTCCTTGAATGGTTTGTTCCCAGCTCACATCTGGGACCAAAAAGGCCAAGCAAAGCATATGGAGATGCACAACCCTCTGCCCAGAGGACTGACACACGGTCATCACTCTGGTGTGTCCATATTTCTGTGCAGTAGCACCCTTGTTGATGTTTGCAAAGGCTTCCAGCTGAACAGTATCTTTCAAGGGTCACTAACAAAACTGCAGTGAGTAATGGGAGAGGGGATGGGTTAGGTGAAGACTGACTGGAAGGGGAGAAGCCCTTCCATTCAGAGGTCTAAATTTTTCTGTAAAATAAGTATTACTCATACTTGTCATGAGGAAACACAGCCTATGTGTGAGTTTGGTTTGTTCTCTGTTTCTGCCGGTGGAGAAATCCTGTCTCCAGGCTGGGCAGCCCCTTCCCTTCCATGGAGAACTCAGCAAGGAGCCAGCGAGCTGGTCTGCTGGACATAATAAAAAAAAAAAGTGACCTCATAACTTCTCACCACATAACAGGACAACATTGATACTGTTGACTCACTCTGGGTAAGTCGACTGCAACTGGATTAAGGGAGAAGGGAGTGTTTCCACCAGCTCTGGCTCCGTACCACTCCTCCTGCTGAAACAGCCTCCCTCCCGTGAAGTAACAACTGCTTTGTGCTCTTGTCTGCTACTCCTGCTAGGTGAGTCCTCAAAAGACCCCCCACCCCCATCCCCCAGGAATGCCACCGATCATAAAATTACCCCTTCCCATTTGCTTTCCCTGGTCCTGCTGGCACAACCACTACTATGTGCGCTGCCAAAGTTAACAAGCAGGCACGTTAATCCCTCCTCTCGCTAGAGAGTCTTTCCAGACCTGCCTCAGCTTTCTGCCGGTGGCTTCATAAGGGAAGTGGGGG
>VZTU01029355.1:0-35975 GCA_013400835.1 Zapornia atra | reverse complement strand
CCCCCCCCCCCCCCCAGCCCCAGGGCAGAAACACAGCAAATGGGACAGGAGATGAGCCCCTCCCCCGGCTCCCAGTCCCCACCAGCAGGGAGGCAGCCAAAGAGCTGAATAAGAGGGTTGATCTAAACAGGGGTGAATGCTGACATACTTGGCTCCTTGAGGGGACACAGGCAGCTCCAGAGGCTTCCTACCTCTTCCTCACATGAAGCACTTCCTTACTGGGATCTCTCTCAGATCCCGGACTTGAGGCTTCCCTTTCCATCTGCAGTGGTTTTGAGGCAACACTTGGGTCCACAGTAGTAGTAATCAAAAATAAACCCCCAGAGCAGTCATTATGCTTTATTCACTGCAGGAACGCATGGGGGAATTTGAAATTGGCAACTTAGTCCCATTACTGTAAGGATTGTCTGGTCTGTCATCTACTAAAATGCATGGCTGCGTGTGCCTGGCAAGTGCTTCAAAGTTGTTCTTTTGATCTTTACAAAGATAAAACTATAATATTTTTGTAGGTATAGAGAACATTAGTTACCAGACTAGTTAAAAACCACTTACCTTTTTAAACTGGTGCCATCTGTTTTCTGGTTTTATTTATAGAACTCAGTACTCAGTCTCTTGAGGACTCCTCTAACAAACTCTTTATACGCAGTATCAGCAGTGCTTTGGCCAAGACAGCTGAACTGGGGCTTGGCAGGTCTGCAGATGGGGCTGGTCATATGAAGGACTGCTCAGACAAGAGGAAGCAAGAAGGTTGGACAGAAGGCACCTTCTAGGAGCCTTTTGAGTCAGCTCTTCAGAGAGAATACTGCCCCTGGTTAGGCTTCAGGCTTCTCTATTGCGGCAAATGCTGTATAAGGTTTTTTGCAACCAAAACCAAGTAATTGTTTACATAATAGATAATTGTTTACTTAACAAAAACTTTCTATCTTACTTAAGGATTCTGAAGTATTTCTATAAGCTATTATTTGGTCCTCAACAAACTGTATGACAAATTTTAGTCCTTAAACTGATAAATTATTAAAAATGTTTCAAATTAACAGAAAGGTTCTTTTCTTTGGAAAAAAACCCCCAACAAACCAACCTTCACCAAGTAATGAACATGCAGGGCATCTACAGAAGGCACAGAGAAATCTCTCCTTAGTGACACTGTGAGATGAGTCCAAATGTTGGACATTGCTGTAGGATATTGACCTGGGTCGAGAAGTTCAGCAAGGGAAACTCATAACCTTTCCTGTAAACCTTGGCCAAGAGGCAGAAATACCTACAGACAGGAAAAGCTTGTGGCACTATGAGCTCAGCCCCCGAAGGCTGTCTGTCTGGGCATCTCCCTCTGGTCTTTGTGTCCCAGGTTTTTGCTTGCAATCAGGAGCATCCCTGCTCCAGGATGTCCTGAGCTGCGGATGGTTCAGGCTAGGCCATACAGAGCCACAATGTTCAACGCTGTAACCCAAAGCACAAGCAAACCCTCCAAGCCAGGAGAGAGGGAGACTGCTGCACTTGCTGTGATGTAGTGGTGATGAAAATGATAATGAAGTGCCAGCCTGTGCTCACCAGAGCAACAGCGTGAGAAAATTGGACAACTCAGCCTTGATCAAGCAGAAGATACCCACAGTTTGACCTCTCACAGCCCTGGCAAGAGCATTACATGCCATTTATCCCATGCAGATGGGAAAAACTGAAACTCAGTACTTTAGGTCATTTGGTGTGTCATCTGACGCAGTACTAACAGTGGGTGCCCGCAGGCACGCACAGCGTGCGCCTGATGTCCTTAGCCAACAGGAAAGGGTGGTAGGTGCCAGATTAAAAGCTAATAACCGAAGGATGAACACAAGCTGTGAGTTAGGAAAGGCTTTCACCAACAGAAGTAGGCTGGCATCTTCTCTGGTTAGTAACTTCTTGCTGGCTGCAGAGAGACTGACTGACCTGCAGGCAGCTCTGGAAAGAGCAGATCAATAAAAAAACTGCTGCTGAGTCCAGAAACCATTTATACTACAAACTGTGGCTGAACAGCATGGGGAGGGAGGGGCAGGGAGGGGAGCAAGGGCTTCCCACACTGCTCCAGAAACAGGGCAGCAATGAGGTAATTTTCCAAAGTGCTGCACACCGTCACAAGCTGGGCTGGAGGAAGGGTGAACCAGCTCACACACAAGCGGCGGGATGGTTGCCACCAAGATGCTGCCTTTCTCATGCTGGCACTGCTGAGAAGCAAGCAATGAGCTCCCACGGCCATGCCACTGTCACAGGGGTCCGAGGAGAGTGGTGGGATTGTTACAATGTTTTCTGCAAGGTTCCCTTACCAGCTTCAACATCTGGTTTGCACTCTTCAGCATTTCCTACGCCGCACTACAGAACACCTTTCATCTAGCAAGGCCACGTAGAGTGAATAAAATGAAACATTTTTTTCCCTAAATCAAAACCAGCAATCATAGCACGTTCTTGTATGGCGTTGATGGCCAAGTGCTTCGCTGTAGCACCTCAGTGTTGTGTGAGAAGGTTATTTCTAGTTTCGAGACAGCCCCACATCACAGCACCCGCTGAGCCCCACCCCGGCAAAGGAGACCTGCCTGCCCTGTCGCTGTGTCTGGGAGCTGGAGCGGGTCGGGCGTGCAGGCTTCCCCCACAGCTGTGTTAACGAAGACGTGCGCAAGCATTACTTTCCCTTCACAAAATGTACATTGAGTCGAAATTAAAACCAAACAAGCGGGTCCCAGCAAGCCAAGCGTTTTCGCCGGTACGGCCGGAGAAGCGAGATCTGGCAGAGCCAATCACCCCACGGCTGTGGCAGCAATACCCCAGAGTGTGGTGGGGATGGACAAGATATGGACCATCACCAGCCTGAAGTCACTGCATGGCAGTTGGGTTTACCAAAGAGGACAGGGACTTTTTGGTCACTCGGGGAGGCAATGTGTTCCTTCCAAGAGATGTGTACGTACGCACTCAGTTGCAAGCCAAGCCTGGCTGCTGGTAGCTTAGCTGACAATGATTAAATAGCTGGTTTATGCTAGATGAGAAGCTCGTCCACACCAGCTAGAGCAGATCATCTGGCACCCGATCGTACACTGGGGAGGCCCCTTGTCCAGGCCAGCATGGTCTCTGCTCGCGCAGGTTGCTGGCAGCCTCCAAGCAACAACTCCAGAGAGGTGCGTGGGGTGGCATGAAAACACCAAACCACCACCACCACCACCTCTGAACAAAGCTGCTTAAAGCTCAAACAGCTCAGGGACCAGCTCCCATGCAGATCAGGGGGAGTGGCCAGGAACAGCTGCCTTTCAGATCAACCCCAAAGCTAGAAAAGGTGTTGCAGTTGGCGTTGCTGCTGCTGCTGCTGAAAGCAAGCAGCAAGAAATGAAATACAGCAGAGGTCACAGACAGCGAGCCGCGGGGAGCGCAACTCCAGTGACAAAGGAGGCATTTTTGTCAGGGAGGCACAGACAGACAGCTTTTGCAGGGAAACCCTCTCCAGAGACGAGGGAGGAAGCAGGAACACTCGGCTTTCAGCAGTGGGGTGACGTCTGTATCCCTGCATTAGGATGAGCTGCCAAGGCGGGTGCAAGATCCCAGCAACTCAGTTGTAACACCGCCTTTCAGGGCTGGGACAATACATCCTGTCCCTGCTCTGCACTTTCCTTACCCACGATGGGGCTGAGCACAGCTTGCCCACTGCCTCCTGCTCCTCCATGTCCCCCTGCTTGTGTAGTGGGAGGATTGCTGGGTTTCACCCAGCGGAGCCTCCTTCAGTGCAGGACTAGGCAACCACCCCAAACAATGCCAAGGATCTCCTCCTCCAGCTGGGACCCCTACCTCTGCTCTTCTCCCGCTTGCCAGAAAGGCAGGGTGAGTGCTGCATTGCCACTGGGATAGGATGGCTGCAGCTGTACCGTGGTCTTGGAGAGGCAGTGACCCTCAGCCCACCCAAGAGCGCCACAGAAGAGAAGCCAGAAAGTCCTGCCCCGAGCCATTCCCCCCACAGAAGCAAGCAAGCAGAACAACGGGATGGGGCAGGGGAATCCAACATACACCTAAAACAGGGAGGTGCTGCCATGCACCTTTTCCACAAATCACTGACAGCGAAGCAAGTACACTGAGAGGGCAAAAGCAGATGGAGGTGACTCGATGACGACGGAAAATAAACAATAGGTGTTCCTTGAAGCTGGAAGGGACGAAATGTTGGAAAGCAACACCCAACCTACACTGCAAAGACCAGACAAGAGCTCACCTGGCAGGACAGCGGCACCGGCTCTGCGGGACCCTGTGGTGCTGCCAAGGCCTCAGCTCCGCAGGCAGCAAGGGGCTTCTCCCAAGGCAGGGGGAAGTCGGTCAGCCCCAATACAGCTGGCGAGCACCTCCCCTTTCTCCCTTCAGCGGATAAAGACAAGTGACAGCTCGCTCTATGAGCTCATTGCCCTCTGGCAATCAGACCTCTCAGCCACGCTTTCAGGTTCATTTCTGAAGAGCTGTTTGCTGGTCATTGCTCCTTGGCGCAGCTGCAGCAGCCCTGCATGCCCAGACCCAGCCACAGAAGCTGCAGGACAGACCCGCCAGTTGCCACCACCGTGCTGATGACAAAGTCATGACAGCAAACACCCACCACACTCCCCAGGCCAGCCTGCCTTCAGAGGCTTGGACTGTCACCCATGTGTAATCTGCAGCTTGGTTTGGCCTGTCTCTTGCTCCAGAGCAGTTCAAACCCAGCCCCCAGGCTGGACTAGCGGCAACCAGGCTGGTGGGCAGTCCAGATCCCTCCCTGCAGCAGCTGAAGGCTGCACCAGCCCCACTTACCGAGACATAGGGTCCCAGCAGAGCACTGCCCTCTCCTACTAAAAAGCTGTGTTGGATGCTCCTCTTCCTTTGTGCTCTCCAGGTTATTGCTGCAAGGGGCTTGCTGCAGTATGGCAAGGCTGGGGGAGCTGAACACACCTGCAGTACATGATGGCTTTGTCCACTGTCTCTTGCAGTACCTATAAACTTTCCTGAAGTGCACCAGGGATATCCCCTAGCTCCAGGATGGAAGTTCTGGATGAACAAGACAAGCTTGTGTGTCATGCCAAAGGACAGCAATAGCTCAGTATTCCCAGTTCCCAGTGCACGTTTAAGCAGCCCCAAAGCCACTGGGAGCAGGCTGGGTGTTGCTTCTCCCATGTCTTAGAAAACACAGCGTGTCATTGGCATGTCCTGTTTATATAGCATTTGCACTAGGATAGAAATCAACACTGAACAGTTGGAACTGCCCATGATTCCCTCCCCAGCTCCCCACCTCCCCCATCACCAGCTGTACTAGTGCGCTGTGCACACTGCTCTTATACAAGTACTTTTGGGTTTCCCTTTGCAATCTTACACATTTCTTGAGTTGACCTAGAACTTCTTTTGCTGAAGTTTCTCAAAACAACAGTCCCAGTTTCAGAGAGATCAGTGACACTCTGGGTCCTGCTATAAGGAATTCCTGGCACGGGGCAAGAAATCAGAAATTATCTTGCTCATGACAGTGCAAACTCATGTTCTTAGAGCAAACTCATGATTTCCACTCTAGTAGAATGGCAGTAACTTTGTAGTGGAATTATTTATTTCATCTTCTTTACTGTAGGAGGAGGAATGATTTTTAACTGAGCCCAAATCCACTCACATTGGGTGGATTGCTAATTAAGCTACAGATGTCTCCTGATGGCAGCAATTATTCCTGGTAACCTTAATGAGCTTGTTACATTCCTTAGTTATTGTTACGAAGAGTATTAGGCAAAGTATTTCATATAACTACACAGCTCCCAGGGGAATTACTTCTTGATCTGTTCTGGTTTGATTAAAAAGAATGATTGTTTTCTTTCTTAGCAATATTACTCGAGTCGTTTGCAGCTTCTTTTTCCCTTGTCTTTTGCTGGCACTTGAACAACTCTGACCAGCTTTTTTGCAGAGGTCTTCTTTTCCAAACATTTCTAACTTTTTGTGCTCTCCCTGAGCTCTTCAGTGTCTTTTCTTGGTTTATTGCACAGGTTTTTTTTCCTCACTTTTCCAGTGTTTTACTCTGTCTGGAACATACCCATTACTTGTAACAAGGACCCAGTGCTGAGCAGAACTCTGGAGGGTTTTGTTGTCACAGTTTGTTACAGATAGAAGAAAAGTATCTCCTTACACTGGGACCTGAGGAAAAGCTTCACTCAGTGCCTGGTTAAATACAGCCCTCCTAAAAACAGTTAGCAGAATTAACAAGAATGAGCCGAGTAAGCTAAGCACAGCTTTGCACATCTGCTCTTCTCTCCTCAGCCTCTACATGTCCAGAATTCAATGAACATGGTATAGAGCAAGCAACACACATTATCCAGGGAATAAAGAACTCCAGTGCATTTCAAACCAAATTATAACTTTTTTCCCCCGTAAAATCTGTACTCCCTATTCCTCCTGAAGTCTCCTGTCATAGGTAAGAGGTGCACAGAAAGCATGTCAGTGGCTATGACCGCTTCTCATGCCTCACTACTGATAAGCACCAAAGTTCATATGAACAGGTGAACTTCCCTTCAGAATTACAAGCAATTATGATTAAACTTGCACCAACAGATTCTTGCCTAGCACAGTGCATCATGGAAAAGACTTCGGGCACTAGATCCTGATCAAGCCATTAAACCACCTGAGTTTTGAAAAGCATTCAGTGACAATCCCATTTTTATGACATCAAAACCAAAGGTGGGGCTCCGGAGCACCTTCTGCAGGAGCAGCTCAAGTGGGAAAATCCAGCAGCTTTCGAGGATCCCACCCAGTCACTGCCTCCTCCTGAGCTAACTCAAAGGCACAGGAAAGCACAGGGTCAACAAAGCCTCCTGTGCAGGAACCGCCGACTTACTGAAACAAACTCTTTGCGGAAGCATGCTGCTTCTGGTGAAACATTTCGAGAGCTGGGATGGCATTTCTGGCTGCAACCAGCAAGTCAGAGGAGCTGGTCCGAAAGCTCAGCAACAGGCTGAGACCAGCAGGGCCATAATTTAGGCCTGGGAGTTCAGACTGCTGAGCAGCCTCGCATGCCGGCTGTCATTCAGTTGTTTTGCAGTGCCTTCTCTGCTCTGCCTTTGATTAAAAAGAATGCAAAAGCCCCAACATACATCTCCTTGTCAAACAGAATTCTTGTCTTCCAGTCAGCCTGTGTACAAAGGGCAGAAGGAAAACAATGGAAGTAGCAACAAAGTAAGGACCTGTCTCAAGTTCACAGAATCCTCAAAATGGTGACTGGCGCTGGTGGTCCTCTAGCCCAACCTCCCACAAGCAGCAAGGCTGCCACCACCAGCGCAACAGATCACCTGTGGCTTCCTCCAGCCACCTCACCAATGTCTCCAAGCATGAACATCTGTCCCCCCTTGGACAACCCGTTCTCCAGCAGCACCACCCTCCCAGGGAGGTCACTCTTCCTGCACAGCCTGCACCTCCCCTATGGCACCCTGTGACCGCTGCCATCTGCCATGACTCCTGCAGCCACCACGCAGGCTTTGCTTCTGCCATCATTGTGTCTCTCTTTCAAGCGGCTGTAGAAGGCTGCTGCTGGATCCCCCTTCACACTCTCCAGACTGAGTAAGTCCTCCTGCCGAGGCTACGTCTGAATCTAAAGGATGCCTTCCCCTCTTTTCACTCATGTACACAAGCAAACACAATGCTGTTCTGTCTGGAGGGTGGTGTGAACTCAGCTCTCAAATACCTGTTCCAGCTCAAGCTGTGGTATTTTCAACACGGCCAACTACACGCACTGAAAATGCTACTGTAACATGAAGGCTAAAAAGAAAACCACATCATGTCAGGAGCCACTCGCAAGAAAAGCTCCGGGAAGAAACAGCCACTCACCCACAGTGCACAAGAAATAATGTCCTACTGCAAGACGTTTACACCCACAAACAGCAGCAATAGAAGCGGCACCACTGAGGAAATCTCTGATCTGCATCAGCAGGTAAGTCCCCAGTGTTGCTGCTGTTTGGTCCAGGCACAGTGACTCGTGGGTGTTAAGTCTGTACCTAAAAAATGCTAAACTACTCCTGGTTTGTACCACAGATTGTAAACTTCAGAAGAAACAGGTGCAGTACAGGTTCATGGAGGCTTTTAATAGCCTGATACTGTTCCTATTCTAGAAAAAAAAGTTTAAAATTGATAGCCTTCACCTGACAATGACAGTGACCTGAACGTGCTTTGCTTTTCAAAATGCACTGAATGCTCAGACTTCAGTAAAAAAAATTTATTTTCAATATAAAAGTGCCAAAATATCCACCAACATTGTAATCTATTCAACAACCAGCTTACTCTAGTAATCAAAATTGCAAGCATCTTTATTCACATTTTTAAATCAAATTCCTTTCACACGTTTCCACAGTAACCCGAGTCCCTCGGAAGTGGGAAATTTGCATTTCGATTGGCTGCTGTAGTCCATATGTCCAAGTTCACGTAGGTACGAAAGGGATTAAACCTCGGATAGTACTCCTGCTTACACATAACTGCCTGGTTCTCCACATGGGTCGAGTGCTGGGTCGTGGCACTGACAGGGCAGCAGCTTTCATAAACATCACTCTGAGGTGCCCAGATGGAACCAAAAAGTCCAGACATTGGAGACAAGCTTCGGGTGCTTGAGAGGTAGGGCTGTAGGGCAAGACAAAGTTATCATGGGAAACCACCAAATGGAACATTTGCCAAAGAAAACGTAGAAATGTAGCACTAACTGGGAGGAAGCAGCATTTATGCAGAGAACTTGGGAAACACACAAGCAGAAAATTGCACATGAGCTTAGAAAGCACTATGGCTGTACAGCAGCCTTTCTGTGTGCGCGCAAGGCACTGCACTAAATGAAGCCATATGAGCTCCTCCCTGCACGGGATCGATGTTACAGTGACAGGAACACACTATCTGGCTCTGGTCAGGCTGTTAGGAAAAATACGGGAGAAACGAAGGCACATGAAGAACACCATGCATGTTTTGAGAGTTAAAAGAGAAGGACACCTAAGAAATGACAAGAAAAAGGCTGAAGTATGTGTGCCAGTACTGAAAGACTGCACGCCGGGAGCAGAGAGGGATATTCAGTATGGAAAAGAGGCTGTAATTGGGAGCTAGGGAATTTAGTTTGAAAATTTCGAAAGCTTATAAAGAACCTCCTGGAGGGCAAGATGTGTTAGTCTGTGAGGAAGTCTCTCTGAGAAGGTCATGGAAGTCCTGGGACTTTTAAAACTGAATGAAACAGTGAAATGTATTGTGGGGAAAAGCTCGCCAGGGAAATGCACTGAATTATCTAATGTATTTTCCAATCTCTACCTGCTGTGTTTCCTGGCATTCATGAATAAAATATGAAATAGAGTCACATTTATTTTAGGAAACAGCCTTCTACCAGTTTTGCCACTTTTTAACACAGCAGAATTCTCACTTTTGCAGTTGAAAATGTTTCTGCCTTTGTTTAGTTATTATTCAAAGTAAACCTAGTGTAAATAAAAAATGTAATTCTAAAAAAGAAGATTTTTGAAATATGAGCAGAAGAGAAGGTAGTTACAATTAAAGACCACCTTGAACTGAAGTCACTACATTGCACTATGGGATGACATATGCATGAGTATCTAGAGCATATCACGTCAAAGTCAGCATTCAAAAATCTGCACAAATCCAGCTTAAATCACATGGATTTCCTAGCAAAAAAACCCTGTCAAAGTCATTGAGAGCAGCTGTCCATTCAGCTCTACAAGTTCCAAATCTCTTTGGGTTTTGCTGTCAGCACTTTCTGTGTTTCACCCTCATCTGGAAAGGTTGATTTTGATAGGAAAAAGTCTCAGTAGACTACGCTAAGTCCAAAACGGTTTTCCGTATGTAAGGCGGCTTTAGTCAATTTTCAGGCAAAAGGATCCGTATTGAAATTTCAGAGACGAGGCCCAGTAACAAAAGAAGCCATGCTACCAGCGCCAGGATCAAATACATACACCCAGCTTCTGAAAGGATTCATGAAGAACATGCGAGCAACAGTTCGGGGAAAGACAGGAACACGCTGGGAAGGCTTTGAAGAGGCACATGAAGGCAGCGCCGTGCAGTGACAATACTCACCGTCGAGCTGACATAACTGGTGGGCTCCCAGGTAGGTGGCATGTTGGGAGGTGCATTCCAGGTGGAGGGACAGTTCTGGTCAATGAAGGCTGTATTCTGCACTGCTGCAGTACCTGGGAAGCCACTGGGGTAGTTCATGTTTTCTGCAGTTTAAAGACAAAATAAGGCTTTTGTAACATAAACACTACTAATATTTTTGTGGAGGAACGTTGTGTCTTCTAGGAGTCAGGCTGGAACCAACCTAAGCCTTCAGTGACATCAGGCACCTTCAGGGCAGCAGAGCAGCAAAGCATAACAATTTCTCTTAACAAGACTACCACTCTGTATTAGGGACTCACTAACAAATTGCTATCAGGAGGACGGGATAAAGAGTTGGCAGTCTCTCTACTGGAGAACAGAGTCTTTATTAGCCACAGAACGTGCATGGCAGAGCCTACCCGGGCTTCACTGCCAACATGCCTCGGCTCTAAGCACCCAAGGGATCACTGTGCTGCCTGTGATACTGTAGCCTGACCTTTAATTATTGCTTAGGTAATGCTAAAGAATTCTAGGTTGCTGCCAGTGTGCTTCCCAAGCCAAGAAACTCTAGCCTGGAAAGGTAATTGGTCACAAGAGGCCTTCTGTTTCACACACTGGAAGGCAGATGCCTGCCAGAGGGGAAACAAAGAAAATTGTGCAAAAAGATTTGTGTAATACTGTGGTCACGAGCATTTCTATTCCCTCTCAGACAGAGTCCTGTATACTGGTTTTTCAGGCTTAATAACTCCACACAAAGACCAGTCTTCTCATCCATCACACGCAAACGTTGTTTATTACTACAGAGCAGCCAGTCAGCTGGAAACCGTAAAGTCCACTTAAGCAACGAATACCCAGATGTTTACAGACAAGCTCAGCCTTTGGTTCTAACAAAAGGTGAAAGAGAAACTCCCCACAACTCATGATCAGTGATAATTCAAAAGCTTTACTTCATCTTACCTTCTGGGAAAGCACTATATTCGTTCATCTCTACTGGACAATACACATTGGAAAACTGGCTGTCACAAGCTGCACTCCAGTCAATGAAGCTGTCCAAACAAGAAAAAAACCAAAACAAAAACTCCATCAGAAACAATTTGCAGAACTTCTGAAAATTATTCAGAAATAGTTAACTAATATAAAGCCGTTGTTGGATGCAAAATGCTTGTAGCTGATGATCAGGCTTTTCACATTCTGCTTGCCAATTCCACCAGTATCTACTCTGTGCCACTATGCAACCACAGCGCTTCTCCCACCAAGCTCTTTTTCTTCTGGGAGGATGAACAACCTGTAACAATAGCTACCTGAGTGCTGCAACACTTAAATGGGTTCAACTTCTTCCTTTGTAAAAGAAAATAATTGTATTTCTTCCCCACTACCATGGAAATTGCAGATATTAAGTGAAATAATGTAATTCGAAATAGAAGAAAATGCATTTGAATGCTTAGGAGCAGCAATTAAAATGGAGATTTTTGTTTCCCTACCACATGTGTTACAGTCCTGTTAATATGTTTTCTAAACTAAGATTTAATTTGTAGGGATTAGATTTGCTTTAATTAAAATAACTTTGGAATTTCAAGAAGACTTTTCACAAATAATTCTTAAAAGATGCATCAGAAGTGAAACAAGCCCTGCTATGCAGCAAGCTTGAAAAATTCCAAAGTCTGGACCCAGGCTGGACAAGGTAGGCAGATAAAAGGATTTCATGTCAAGTCGTGTTCATTCAGTTGCCATTCAGGCAAGAAGCCATCCCAAGTTACCACTGCTACATACGAGTAAGTCATTACATAGTTTTTTGCATTTGAAGTCTAAATTGAGATGGGCATATGAAAGCAAACAGCACAATACAGAATCTGCCACAAATGACTGTATTTCCTCTGACTGGAGGGTCGGACAGCCCGCTGGCCGCTGCTCCCAGCCATTAGGGCTGCGGTCTGTTGACATGACGGTGAGAACCGAGGTTAGCAGGCTGGCTGGGATCACAAGACCATAGCTTGGGGGTTTCTGCATTCCCACTCTGTCATTTCAGATGACAGGATACAACCTGAAAAACTGGCTGCATTTCACTGCTATGTGGTGGCAGAGTACTACTTCTCACTAGTTTGTGGTGCATCTTTCATTAGTAAAATTTGCAGCGTGGAGAGTCTGAAGTACCAGAGTTAACTAAAGTTTATTAGTATAGGAAGATCAACCCAAATTCTACACAGAGCCTCAAACAGACCAACTTTTAATCTTACACTACCTTCAAACCCAACTTTTTGCCTTTAACAGCATCTGTTCAGGCCATTTAACATGAGTACACACTGCATAATGCACCCCATGATACACAGGAGCTATATATTTTGCAAGAGGAAAACAAACTTAAAAGCCAGGCCCTCTGCCTGGCCACACAAAAGCAGCAGAAGTTTAAAACTTCCCAAAAAGTATTTACTTTAATTTGCAAGAATATCTATGAGTGAGCAGGAACACCAGTGAATTTGTCTGAGCAGAAGTAATCATGATGTACCAACAGAAGAGCATAAGCAGCTAGAACTGAGACTGAAGTGACAAGAAGAAAGTAACTATCTCCTGCCTTACAAAGACTGTAAGCTAATCTCAAAGAGCAGTCACCTGTATCACAAAAATCTGAACAAAGCGTTACCCCTGCTTCAACTTGCCTGTTGTGGACAGAGGGGGTTTCTTGGATCATGCACGGTATATTATTCTCAAGGTTGTAGTTTAAACTGTTTGTCAGGCAGACTGGCTGGGCAGGCCACATGTCTCCTGTTGGGTAAAGACCTAAAAAGGGAAAAGGAATGAAATGCAGAACAACAGGAAGGAGGCTTCACAGACTCTGAATATCACAATGACACCTAGTTCTCAGATCCACAGTGAGGACTGTACGCTAAAGTCCAGAGTTACTAAGGAATTAATTTTCTTCATGATCAATGTTCCTCTTGTAACAAATCTCAAAATTTTCATTTGGTTAAAAAAAAAAAAAAGATATAAAAAGACTTGAACCAAGAAACAGAAATTCAGCAAAACAGGCCAAGAAATTCCTACAGAGAATCTTTAGGTCATCAGCCACCATTGCTGAGGTGGCACCCTTCATTTCCTCACAGCAGGGTGGATGGC
Source organism: Zapornia atra (assembly GCA_013400835.1). Classification (NCBI taxonomy): domain Eukaryota; kingdom Metazoa; phylum Chordata; class Aves; order Gruiformes; family Rallidae; genus Zapornia; species Zapornia atra. The sequence continues at coordinate 22,811 of VZTU01029355.1, read as the reverse complement.
AGCAACATGTCTCCCTCACCCCAGCCAACAGTCAGTACCCATCTCTCAACCGACTGCACAAATGCAGCAAAATTAGGGATGGGTTTTTAACAGACCAGAGATACCCAGACCAAACAAGAGATGAACTTGTTACAGTATTACAGGAAACAAACAGTATACAGTGTTACAGTATACAAGTAAATACTTGTATTTAGTCCTAGGGCAGGTACTCCTTGTGCTGCTCTTTACAGACTTGAGTGCCCTAACTGCCCACAGACACTTGCTTTCAATCAGCTCTGTGAGAACAGGGAGCTGGAGAAAGGCTAGAAAAGTAAAACAGAATAGCAGTCTCTGCAAGACAAGGGTTGCAAAGTTAGATCTACTTCATTATTTCACAAGACATATTACAAACACTGCTACTGTGGAAAAAACTTAATCAGCATTTGTATTCTACTAGACACAGGTTAAACCTACAGCAGAAGGGACAGTCGTGAGGGACAGTTCTGCTGCTCAAAAAATGTGTCCTAACCAGATTTCAAACTCCACCTCACCACGTAGCCTGTCGCTTTTATGAATCCCACTCAACAAACTGGTATCACTTTCCTTTGAGGTGCAAACAATGAAAACTCAAAAAGTTTCGAACAACCCAACTCAACCTCATTCAGCTTTCAAAGACAGCGAGTCCTGACTCTAGAAATTTAGAGGGAAAAACGGTTATATCTGTTTTGATGCTGAACTTAACTTTAACACAGCAACTCGTGCTCTTGATCTCCCAATTGCATTATTTTTGTACATAAATCTGTGCAAAGCAGAAGGATGAAAAAGCAGAATACCTAAAACATGAGTTGAAAGCAAAATGCTGTCCTCACAGAGAGGAGATGCAGCAAGGTCAAAGTTATAAGCTTCGGCTTGCTAACTTTGCTCTTAACGTGTTTACAAGTCACTCAAGTTCTAATAGCAACATGTCTATCAAGTTAGTGTATACAAGTTATTAGCAGCATCACTGAAACTGCTTGACACAGTGTACAAAAAGTTTTGATTGTTAATAAAGTCACTGACCTTTATTTTTGTCAGGATCTGCAGCTATGTCAGTGAAATTGGGACATAAGGTTTCAGGATACTGAGGGATGCTGTTCATGTCTCTGCTGAGTGAAAAGAAAATGTAATTTCTTAAGTCTAAGCACTGTTATGTTTCATAACCTAAGTATATAAAAGGAAAATACAGTGATTAAAAAACATTCTAATGGTTGCTATTGTGCTTCCACTTTCAGTCCTGTTTTTTCTTAATATGAATTAACCTTGTGCAGTTTTTAACAGCTTTTTTCCCCAATTGAAAGCCAGCTATTTATTACACTTGCCAAACTCATAAAATCAATACATCTTAATTACCTCACTTTTATTATCCAAGTACCAACCTATTGCAAATTAATTCAACAGCTCTTCTCTAAAATTGGAAAACAAGCTACAGTCCATGAAGATGAGTAGGTTCTCTCACAATGTCTCAATGCTCCCAACAACTTTCAGGCAGGTTTACTCTTGTGTGCACGAAGACACACAGGCACACGTGAACATCGGTTTCATACTTGTCAAAGCCCATCAAAGGAAGAAGTCAACATGAGTGGAAATGGAACATTTTCAAGCACCAGAATCCCAGAGGAAAAGGATTAAATTATTTCTGCTAGTGAAAACAGAGTCATGACTGAGAAGTGAAGTGAGGACTCATAGTAATAAAAATTGTAGATGCTATCTTTACTGCAGTAAAGAAGTAGAAAGGAATGTGGGGGAGGGGAGAATCAATTTTCATGCTGTATATCCTAGGAGAACATTATTCCCATTAAAAGAATAACATCAACTTGAAGTCTTGTTCCCACTTTTTTTTTAAAAAATAAAATTATTACTATAATATTACTAAGTACTAATGGAAATGTAGTAAGTTGCAAAATCTGGCAGAAACAAAAGGGGATGAACAACTGCCTTTTCACCCCGTTTCATTTTACATTTGGAAGCATTTATCATACTTCCCCAGCATAATCCATTTTGCATATATCTTTTCACCTACCAAAGATTCTTTTCCTTCCAACTAGAAAGCACAGTTAGATGATCACAGAAAATGCCAAGACAATGGGCAGGTATAATTTATTCAGATGAGACAAGATTTCAAGTTGGTGGTGTTTCTTTAATGTCTTACAGGCATAGATTCAAATTTTTTACCTGGTATTGCAGATGTTATGAGACAGATTTAAAGTGATAGGAGTTTCAGATGGAAAATCATTTTGTGAAATATTCTCTCCTAAAGAAAAGAATGACTGTGAAAATCAGAGATCCTAAAAAAGAAGTATGCACAGAATATACATACACACAGACTCATCGATTGTGTTAACCAACTTTTCCTCTCAGCCTGGAATATCATTAACCACGTTTACTCTTCCAAAGCACGCTACCTTCTTCCACACAGTCTTGAGTCTATTTTATGACTTCAGTGATTACCACACACTTGACAGGTTCTTAGTTACTACTAAATTAATTTTTAATTTGAAATAACTTTTTTTAAAAAGAAACATTACAATTTGAACAAACAGAAAAGTCACATGTGCACACAGCTAGCTATTAGCTGGTTCAGATACACTGCACACTGTATCTATTGGTAAAGTTTTAGACACTTTCACTGCATTTTTAGAAGAATAACGTGACATAACAAATTCAAAAGAAGAAATTGCTTTGCCTAGTGATAGTTCTTCTATCTTTCCATGAAAACTAATTGTGCAGCTTCCTCAGCGCAGTCTTGACACTTTCTCTGTAGCCTATCAGCTCATCTTTGTCTCCACAAAGCTTCTGGTTTGTTTTTTTTTTTTCAAATACTAAGTTCTTTAAATCTCTCCTAGTGTTTCTCACCTATAAAGGGCAAGCTACATGCCCCATGCTACAGTACCCCTTTCCATTCAGAAGGAAGGCTGATATGCTGCTTGCTGTGGTGCAGGGGTGATACCTGCAGGACTTACTGGATGGAAGAAAATGCCTGGTGGTAATCATGGGCTTTTTGTCTCCATCTGAGCTGCTGGTACTGCTCCAGCTACCCCAGCTCCCACGACTGGCACGAACGCTTCCCGATGAACTTCCACAATCTGAGCTTGAATCAGAACAAAACTTCTCCAAACACTTCTTTTTGGACCGTTGATAAAAGCTTTCTGAAGTTGCAAAACCAAAACAACACAGTCTTTCAGCTGAAGATTCTGTCAAAAGTGAATCTGAAGCATGAATTTACACAGGTTCTCTGTATTGCTCGACAATATGACAGAAAACAGCATGCACTGACAGCCTCAAAATAAAACATGTCAGTCCCTAAAACCTGGAGCTTATGACCTACACAACATCCCCAGTGCAACAAATGCAAGCCAGGGTAGAGTGCAGTTAAAGGCAACAGTTTGAAATAGGAAACCTTTACTGTTCTTTGAAACATATAGTTAGTATTTTAAACAGCAAACCTATCCTGAATGTAGGAACATATATACTGAAAATAATGACAAATTAATCCATAACTGATAGATTTTCTTTTTTCATTATCTCGTCAGGTAGGTAAAGGACAGTCATATAAACACTGATGCCTTCTTCAGCCCTCCTAAAAAGCCAGGCTAAAAGCTGACTAAAATCCTGACAGAAAGGCAAGAAGCAGATACCAAAGCCAGTGGTGGTTTCCAAAAATGACCTGCCTATTGTAAAGGTAGCCTTGGCAGTACAGCCACTTCACTGGGTACCAGCTTTAATTCAAAATCGCAAGGAGACTGTCAGTCCCTCACCCAGGACTGATGGACTATGACTTCAGACTGATTCATCTTCTGAGTTGCGCCACCTACCCACCCCATGGAAACAGCACATGCTGCCCTTCAGCAGCGAGCAGGTATTACTGCAGGCATTGTATCCTGCCAGTCCTGCTGTCACAGCATCAGGGCTCGAAAGCACAAGTCTCTCAAGGACAGAAAGCATCTCTACTGCCACAAAATCTCCATTAGCTTTCTTCCCCCGTTTCAGACAAGTAAGATTGCATACCTGTTTCTCCTTGTATAGACAAGCTCCCAGCTTTCTGGTCTGCTTTACAATTTTCCACGTTACCCTGAGGACACCAGGCTCTCATTCCAATACTGGCTCTCAGATCTGGCCTTTCGAATTCACCGCACATGTGCTTCAGCTCACTCTGCTCCGAGACCCTAATACAACCACACCCAAAGAAACAGGCTTGCATTGTACATTTCAGCTGCAACCTTCCTTTTCAGGCATTGAACACTTCAACTCACGTAGCTATCAAGGCAGGACAGGGAGCAAGGAATAGCTTTAGGAGTCCTATTCCCCACATTTACAGAAATTTAAAAAAAAAACCCCTTTCCTAAAATGCAATATCCCATGACATGGACACCTACTTCTCAGGGGAAGAAGCAAAACAACATGTGCATGTTTGAAGTCCCCTCTCGAACGCGCTTGCAGGCGGCCATCAGATGTTAAGAGTGACATTCACAGCCTAGTGCCACACAAAGATCTAGATACAGAGGAAAATGTGCCCTACGCCTGTTTCACTGGCATAACTGTAACAAGAATAAAACCATCATCTGAAGTAATCTTAAGGTTTTGCTAGTAAAATTGGAATATGTGGATCCAATGTCATAATCAGAGAGCATTAAGGGAAAACGAGTAAAATCCAGCTGTCAAATTTTTACAGGAAGGAAATGGTTGTATCTTAACACAGAAGGGAGCAACTGCTGAATCAGTTCAAGGAACAGACACCTAATTTCAGTATTTTGCTTCCTTTTTTTATCCTTCCTACCTACAAAGGTGTACATCCTAGAAGGATTTATGCATGTGCTTCCCACACGATGAATAGCAATTTGTTTATAATGAGCTGTAGCAGCCCGTTTGGATTTTCAATCTCCTTCTTAAGTCTGCTGACCTCAACTGGCCCACTTGCAATAAAAATTAAGTCTGTGAAGGCTTTGTAAGATTGTGACCTTAATTTAAAGGGCTGGGGGAGGAAAGGAAGAGGATTTTCTCCTCATAAGTGTTTCTACTTTAGCAGCAATTTATAGCTTTTAAAATCAATTATAACTATTTTTTATCAATCCAAATAACTAAATTTTTTTAAGTAATTAAGAGCAGTTTACAGCTGACTTTAGAAATGCATTTAAACAAACCTCAGGGAAAAAACAACCACAACCCTGGGTTGCCAAGGTGCTCTCAGTACTTTTGAGCCTAGTGCTGCTTTCATCTTTTTAATCATTATGGCAAAAACACAAGCTGCTGCCTCTGCTCTACATATTTCTCTTCCTCTTTCAAAACTACTAGATGACAACATTCCCTCAGTTACTCGACACCAGATGATTCTCCTAAAGATGGAATCATTTCAGCTATTTTATTTTCCTTTTTTCACTGAAGAGTGATTTTACCCACACAATACCCAATGGAAAGGAAGCTAACTAGCCAAACTCCAGAGACAGCAAATTCCTAACTATAAGGAAGATGGACCACTGCTATGTGGAACCAGGGTATGTCTGTACACACAGATTTACAAATGGATTTTTTTTTTCCCCTGGTGATGCTCAGTACTGCACATTCTTAAATAGAAAAGCTCAGACCAGGATTAAAGTATGTTTATTTTAACAGATAAAGCAATCCTGTGCAATGTACTGTGCAAAACCTGAGGAAACACTACAGCAACTCTGGATTTCTTCATGATTTAGCAAAGCAATACATACCTTGCAGATATATTAATGTTCTTCTTCTTATTTTTCCTAGCTGTTCTATTTCTATTCCAATTCATGTTTGGTACATTTCCTTCCTTCTTCTCCTGAGGTTTCTTCTTCCTGTATGCATCTTCTTGCTAAAGGTAAAAATATGAGCTGAGACAATATATACACTATAAAAAGAAGTTAACTCAGTAAATGAACACCATTGAATTTTTCCAGCTAAATTTCTCTGGACAAAACAACCTGACCCAAATGCATAGTTACTTCATGATTTAGTGCCTCTCCACAGCACATCCTCTTTCCAGCAGTATCAATGTGACCAGCCTTTCCAAGACTTTGTCCTTCAAGACATCAACAGATGATACAGAAATTTTTGAATTCCCCATGTTAGCATTCCCCCCCTCACAGCATGCAGCTCTAACTTCCAGGGAAATTAAAAAACAGAGGGAAAAAAGTAAAGCCATGAATAAAATTCCCAATGTGCTAAAACCAAACAAAATAATCTGCCAGATTTATGTCCAGTTTGTGTGCAAGTTCAGCAGAAATAAATCCACCCTCTCCTCAGCAGCTGGGGGGTGGGGAGGAGGCATTTATTTGAATTACAGCTGAGGAAATGATGGGGTAAGTTAACCAACAAATAATAGTCCCTTCAAAACCTGCAAGAAACAGACTGAGCACCATCGGAACTAAGTTTGTAAAAACAGTTCCCAAAACAAGACTAGACCCTGTCTTTTTTGATACATATTCCCCAAGGATGGTAAGCAATTCCTCCTTGCACCTTTTCAGGGATTCCTATCTGGCAGACAAGACACAAACATAATCCAAGTTCTTGGATTTACTTATTACTCTATGAATTTCTTTTATTGTTTCATGTGGTCTGCAACAGCCTGCTGTGTTTATCAAGCTCAGAAACCAGGGGTGAAGAATGATCCTTCTGAGCAGCTTCCCAATCTGTTAAGAGGTATCTGCCTGCTGTATTCTCAAATGCTGTTTTCTGATGCAAAGCCCTGTATTAGGAGATCAAGTCTGCAAATGAAGGCTTATATGCCCACCTAGGACATCTCTCCTCAGAGCACTTTCCTGTAACAGTCCTGTGGCTGACAGCTGGCATTACACTCCAGTATGTTTGTGCTGCTTCTGACAATAACGAAGAGTATCTCTTCCTGTGATACAGTCAGTATCACAATAGAAGGGCTGATTTAATTTTTACTCAAGCAGTTCATCTTTCTATAAAGCAGCATTAAAATGCAACCGATGCAGGACAGACAGCATGTCTACATACTTCCTCATTCATCTGATTTACAGTGTTTCAGACCGGTGACTGAACATAATAGTCCCTACATAAATGTATGTACCTGCATGCATAAATAAACAACAAAAAGATCATTTTAAATTTGAAGAGCAGAAAGATCAAATACAAACCTCAGAAGTAACATCCTCTTTTACACAGCAGGGAGTCTCTTCCTTAGGTCCTTTATTAATCTTTTTCTCCATGGAAGGCTTTACGTTGATCTGCTTTTTTAGAGTCTCACAGTTTTCTGTTTCATTCCTGAGAGGCACTTGCTGGCTATTCCCTACAATTAAACATGAACATCAGTTTGCTTGGGAAGAGAATGGATGCCCAATTATAGCCACAGTATCTTCTACCTTTCTTTAAAAACAGACTTGTGCTGCTTTCCAAAACACGTGGGCTAACCTCTAGGCTGATGATGCTGAACATTTCAAAATCAAAAGCTACGTCTGGATAAAAATTCTTACAGAAATTGCAATAAGTAGCTCTGTATTGATCCATGCTCCTGGGCATGCCCCTCCTTGCACATGCATAAACTGCCAAGTCCTGGTCATCCCACCTGAATTTGAGCTATTCAGGTCCCAGACATGGGTGTGTAGGGCAGATCCTGAAGCCAGAGAATACTGGGCTAAAAAGCGAACAGCAAAAACCTGCAGGCTGGGTGGGGAGGAGAGCTTTGAAAAATGGATAGATCAAAATAAGGGCAGCCTTTATTTGGAGCTTTACGTCTCTGAATTGCCCTCTGCATTCACTATGAAGACAAAGGGAAGTCATCCTTTCTTTAGGATGGGTTCTGCAGTAAAATGTCAATTTTCTTGGGAAGTTTGTGAGCAAGAATAATTACTCTTCTGTTACAAAGGCCATAAGGTAAAAAAAAATGAGAGGAAGGCAGTCTCAACCACTAGCTGTGTTCCCATCAAGTCACAGTCCTCTGCCTGGGCCCTGCCAATCCTGGACAGGGCAGAATTAACTTCACCTCTGATCGGTTCCAGTTATCTCAGACACCTACAATACAGCCACAGTGATCTGCAACCGTGACTCTTGGCTGCTCTGCACGAGAAATGCCACTGCTCACACTGAAGTGGTCTCCTCAAATGAGGAAGGCACACCCAGACGTGTTCTATGCTTTCCTATCTACCAGCAAACCAGAACATCTTTGCTTTAAGTCAGCCATCCTCTCCTCCCTGGAGCAGACAGACACAATGACTGGACACAGAGTCCCCATGAAAGAAACACCAGGGGAGACAGACAGCAGGTAAGGGAGGCTTAAAAAATGCTCCGTTCTCTCCAGTGTACAAACATGCAGTTCCTGAGGTCTTGGAAGACTCCCTGTTCACACAAAACCAGGTCTGTAACTATAATCAAAATACAAACACTGCAACATGGTACTTTTTAGACTTCATCTCTCCCACTGAACGCCATGAAGCACAGAAATACTGACACAGCAGAAAACCACAACTGCTAACAGATGATGCCCCAGATTACCTGTTGTGCTTTACCACTGAATCCAAGTAACTGTCAGTACTTCTGAAACACTCTCAAGGTGGAAGCGTGTTCAATGAAAATCAGTCTAATATCTCCCAACTGGTTTATATACAACCACAATTTCCACTACCTGTACTCAAAATTACTTTCTTGTGCACGTAACTACAGTTAAGACTTAATTACTGATTCCCCCCCCCCCAGGCTGATTTGCTAATTCAACACAAAGAACAACACACTGCAGTTCACGAGCACATGAAGACATTCAAAGGCATTTGTAAGTACGTGTGAAGTTATCCTGCCTTCACCTGAGCCTGCACATGTGTACCCGCTTGTATCTCAACAGGTAACAGCACAACAGGAAGCCACTGGCCCAGGGTAACAGATACATACTACATCAGGGCCTGAAATCCCTCTACCATTGCTTGCTCATTCCCTCAAACAAATACAGCTAGGCAGTTATTAACAGAAATGTTCATCTGCAGACTCCTACTAAATATAGTTTCACGATAGTCTGATGTCAGCTTTTGTTATTTTAGGTGGTTTTAACAAAGGAGTTCTGGAGTTCTGAATAACCAGTACTGAACATGCTTGCTTGGTCAATCTAAAAATCAGGCATCAGATTTTCAGTGGCCCTGAAAATTGCAAACTGGGATGTTTCTGAATATTTGACAAGGGAAATTTGAGTTTTATAAGCAGATCTATGCCATCAATTATTTTAACCATTAGAATGCTACAGCACAAGCTTGGAATCTGTAAACCAAGGCAAATCTATGATTTATGAAATAACTTTTAATGCAAGCTATTTCCTTAGGAATGTAAACAGATAAGCCATAGTGAGCACATAAGAAATACCACATCTCCTCTCGTTGTCCCATGCAAGGACAAAACCCTGATCACGGTGACCTTAACAGCAGATTTCACCCAATAACTCCAACTGACAGAAATGGGGAAAAATAATTTAAAAAATTACCACTGTTTTTCCTAGAAATTTCTTGTAGTTCTGGCTGTTGTTGAGGTGAATTTCTGGACAAGTGACTTTCAGGTAGTTTCTTGGACATCTTCACAGGACAGAACTCCTGTTCTTTGAGCTCAACTAGACTTTCTGAAGTTTTAAGGTTAGTTTCCTTAGGAAACATACATGTTTGAAGATCTTCCTTCAGATCACACTCTGAAGAAGTACTTTTATTGAGAATTGTATTTTTCAGTGCACTTTCTTCTTTACCCAGAAAGTTTTCTGGAAGAGTTAAATTCTTGTTAACATTTATGCCACTTGCATATTTTAGAGTTACCCAGTTCTCACTGACAACGTCAGTGCAAATGTCCTCTTTTGGTGCTGAGATTTGGTTCTCTGCAATCTGATTTTGCTTCTCATCAGTAGTTGCAATGGCACTGCCAGCTGCTGTGTTTGGTTTCTGCTTACTGTAGTAAACTGAACATTTGTGTTTCTTCTGAGAGTGGCTGTAGGTTGCAGGGCTTCTCTTCGCTGCATTCTGACTCCGGCTGGAAGAAGTGCCTACAGACAGGAAGCCCTTCCCTTTACCTTTATCTGAAGAACTATAGGAATCCATAAATGTCTTACAGCTTCCCCTGGAGAAAAAGAAATTATTTCAGTTTTGTGTTAATCTGCAAAGCTATCATGAATTGTTTTCTAGGATATTTTTCTACAGCAAGAAAGAGGGGGCATATTCACAAGACATGAATTTGCATTTGGTCTTCATTTTATTATACCAGTTAAGCACAATCTGATATCAGTGGGAGTTGAGCAAGACTCTTAAGTACATGCTCAGACTTCAAACACACTTATGTGCTTCAGTAAGTTCCCAACTGACCACCCAAGGGGCTCAGATCTGAGGGCCTTCAATGCATTTTCCGTTCTTTCCACGGCTGCTGTACATGGTGTATCCCTTACCTCCATCACACAATTTTAACCCTCTGTACTACTGACAATGTACAAGATTAATAAACCACTGTGCTCTTCCATTTCTCTTTTGTGGAGACGAATATACACCACAACAATGAAAGCTCTCTGAAAGAAGTTGCTTGGAACTGTTATCTCCTCTAAACCTGCCCACAGCAATATCAAAGAACAAGCAGAGAGAAAGCATTGCTCCACAATTAACAACATACAAAAAACAGCAATCAAAAGAAGAAAAAAAGTATTCTTACTTGTAGGAATCAGAGCTAATTACATCAACAGTGTTGCTGCTCTGCTGCGGTGAAGAACTAGGATTTGGCCGCTGTCTTGATTTCATGAACTCTGCTAGAATATACTGGGCTTGCTGGAAGGCTATCAGAATCACTCCGAGCAGGGACAAACTGCCAAAGAAAACAACAGTTACTGGTGCCTACAATTATCAGTAACGTTCAGTGAGAGAGTTAAAAAGCTTCTAACAAGGAGCACTTTTCAAATATGTTGTTAGTAAATTCTAAGACGGCACAGGCGAGACAATTCCAAATACAGATTAAAGTAAGGAACAGTAGTAACGGTTGTCTTTTCCTTGTAGCTCTTGCTAGTTATTCTTTCAATAAAATAACTCAACTGTGAGCTTTACAAAGGAAAAAAAAACTAATAAAGAAAAAAATACATTAAAAAAGGATTTGAAGATCAGTTAGAAGTCTCATCACAACACAACGGCAGCATCACAGCATGATACCTACCAGTCTTCTGAATATATTTATTTTATGATAGTTAAATCGTTATTCTGATATTTAATACTCTTTCCCTCTTTTCTAGAGAAAATGCTGGCATGAAATGGCTACAAAAGCCACCACACTTCTGAACTCAAACTGAAGTTGCAAAAAAGCCTTTCTTTCTCTCTGGTGAACTGACTGCACCAATTATAAATAAATAAGCATGAAAACCTTTGTAATTCATCAAACTACCTTCTCAATCATACAGCATACATTTTGTCAGCAGGAAAACAGAACAAGAGTTTCCTGATTTTTCAGATCCTTGTAGTCTCCTTCTATTTCATCTAGAACCATGTAATGTGGTCATTATTGTGGCTTTGTTTGTGCTCTGTTTTCAGTGTCAAAACAGCGCAAGAACCACAGTGTGCATCAGGACCCCAGTTTGGTATGCACCACAGGCCTACATATCACTATGACATTCACATTCATTGCCTGTTAGCAATGACTGTAGGAATTCAGGGTTGGTGTGATGAAAGCACTGGATGTCATCTGTGACAAACACAACATTCTTCACACCACACAGCATGAAAGGTTAGTAAAGACAAAAAGAATGTGCATAGAGGCAGAACCCTTAATTGCTGCACAAAGGTACAGTCCTCTTAAGAGCCATTTACTACATGTAAGCAATGAGTCAGCTACCACAATCTGGGTAGCCTGTTTAGTGGTGTGCCTACCAAAAGCTAACAGTAAGCACAAGTATTTTTTAACAAGTGACAGGAGAAAAGAAGTGGAAGGAAAAAAGCAGGTCCTCGCTTGGTTGTCTGAAACTATACATAAAATCCATGTTCATTTTCCAGAAATACTTGAAGATTCTGAATACTGCTCAATTCTGTTTATGGCATGCAGATACTAGTATTTTACATGTGTGTCTCTACTGCAGAAGGAATAATTTTTCTTAACAAGGGGAATCTCCACTGGGTATTCCTGTGGGGTTATCCCAGCCCTTTCTCCCTGCAGCCTTAACATGGAAGTTTACCAGGTGGAGCAGCAAGAAGTGCCTGACAACTCCATTGCCAGGTACTGCATCACACCTAAGCTGTCACAGCTAGCTGGCAGGACTCTGAGGAGACAGATGGAGTAGAGATTTAGGCCGTATCACGATGGAAAATCTCACACAATCCAAAAGCACTTGCTGATTTTTCACTGGTGGGTCTGTTTCAAATGGGTGCAGGGGCCCTGAAAGAGTTACCTTACAAAAAGGACAGTAAGCCTCCAGAAAGACTCTTCCCAGCTGGGTCCAGGCACCACATCTGCACACAGTGGTAACAGATGGTGAGGAAGAGTCACGTTGAGTGTGAAGTGGAACTCCAAATCAGCAGCAGTCACCAGCGTAAGCTCACGGATTACCCATGAAGATGTAAAGTCAGGAGTGAATCTGTCAGGAAAGCAGACAGAGTGGGTATTATTTTTTCATTATTGGGTTGAATTCCATTTTTCTGAACCCACCCTGGTACAAGAAAATGTAACTCTTAAAAACACTCTCATTACTGTGACTTGTGAGGTGTTTTCCTTTTCTCAAGGAGGTACGCGACCAACTCATGTTAACCAAAACAATCAGGCAGCATTATGTCAAACAGGGACAGGTGCTAGAGTTAAGTCTAAAACAAGGCTGGAAAAATAGGGAGAGCAGAAGAAAACTGATTTTCCTGACCCACTCCATTGTCCTCTTTGACTGCCAGAAGGTATGACTTGCCTTTCCAATCAATAGAGTTGAAATTTGTAGTATACAAAACTGTAGTGACTGTAATACAGTAGTATTAACTCTACTTACGTTTAAGTCATGAGTTTGGTTTAACAGGATTTAAAAATTCATGAGTTTTAGACTATGTTAGGAAAATATGACTGGATTGTGGTCAGACTACTTGGGACAAGACAGAGAATAACAATAAAAAAAAGCCAGTGGCAAAACATTTCTTACTCTTACATTGTGACAACTCTTTTGCTTTAATTTATTACTTCAGAATGCACTGATAAAAGCATGTATGCTGCTTTTTAAAAATAACAGGAGTCGTATAAAGAAACATTATTATGTTATTGATTTGCTATTACCACCCTTACTGAAAAGGGGAAATGCATATGAAATCTATATTCAAAGCTCACCAAATTTTGTGTGGGGGTGTGCTATTGGAGTGTCTGTTACTGAAAGCAAATATTTTAAATTTCCACTTAAGTTAATTTGTCAGCAAATTTGTCAATGCTTACACAATGCTGATCTCTCGTGATGAGTTCTGAGCCAGGAAAAATTCCTGACAGTCTAACACTTCAAATCCATATCCTTGGCAACTGTAACCATTTATTTTCATTGATGAAATTGTTATAGGAAGAGGCCCAATATTCTCTACTTTGAAGTTCTTCGTAATGGATAGAATTTGCTTGCTGTCTTTCAGTTCTTAAAGAAAAAAAAGAAAAAGAATAATTATTTTACAGTGCTTAAAAATAATTTTCTTACGTTTATAAATAACTTTCTATTCTTACTTTCAATCTAAGAAAAATTCAGAAGCGGACAACATTTTAATACAGACTGTTTTGTGGCTGTGTATTCCTAGAATTTGTAACTATCCTGTCACTGTTTTGAGAAAACAGAACCTACACCTCTCATGGCCAAGCTCTTTGGCTTTTGCTATTTCAGTGTTCTGTTTCCTGAACATTCTGTTTCCTGTACCATATCTGCACCACTATGGAGTAACGCAGCCAGTTACAAAATCAGAGACCTGTTTCTTCTTACTCACGTCGTCTGCAGTCCATTAGCGTAGCTTCTGGCACCTTGAATCGAAGGGATCCTCCTGCGCCGGGTAGTCTTCCCCCCACTTTGAGTAATTCTTTGGCTCCAAAGCCTTCTACACTGACCACGTCCAGAACAGTCAAGTTGTTTCTACCAGAACATAAAAACCCCAAGCAATCAACCACTAAACCACAAATGAAGTTTGCAAAAATCACAGCTTTGCTATTTAGGTGCCAATCCAAGATAACTGTGTTTTAATAGCAGAATCACTGTTCTGATCATTTTCCCCTAAATACAGGCCAGAGCCAGTCACTAGTGAATTCCAAACAGTGCTGGAACAAGCTGTGTGACCACTGCCACCAGGTAACACTGCCACACAGTAAAAACAGTTGCTTCTTCCATAAATGCTTTTTTCCCTCCAGGGATGACCAATGCGCAGCGACACATCAGACTCAGTAGATCCTTAAAGCCTATCATTATGAAGCTGAAAAAGCCACCCAATGTGTTGCGCAACTTCCAATTATCTGAGTACGTTTGTATGCATTTTAAAACCCACTGATTACATGAGAAAAAAGGGCTCTTTTTTAATGGACTGAGGCAAAAGGCCCCTTAAACAATTTTTATTACACTTCCAAATTTAGACCATTTATCTTTGGTCCAAGATTTCCCAAATTCATTTTGACAGGGTTGTTTAATTCTCACTTACAACTGAAACTCAGCTTACCTGATTAAAATAAGGGATGCTACTCTTCTGTAGTCAACTGGTGTAAAAATTACACCAACTCTTCTGGTTTCCAGTGGCTGTAAATTTAACCAAAGCAGCTCAGAACTGCATTTCTTGCTGATTAGATCCTCCTGATGTGCATTCTGTTAAAACAAAAATGCGCTTATTCACAGAAAACACGTGTGTTTAAAGATCTCAATGAAGAAAGCACTACATCTTTATTTAGCACCACAGAAGGTATTTTTGGCAACGTACAATAACTGCAAATTAACTTGTATATAAAAGTCTTTCAATCTGACAACATAAAACATCAGATAAGGTTGTTTATTTGAGCAAAAGTTCATATTACAGCAATTATTATGCAGAATGTATTACTTCATTTTTTTAAACCAGCATTTATTTGCTCAGATGGAAAAAAAAATTATGTAGTGTCTTTCATAGTCAAGGAATCCTGAAACACTTCACAACACAAGAACTGACAGGATACTGATTGCACAGGGAAATGTGGCAACCATTATACCCTCAGAATGAGAGTTGCAACTTGATTTGAGTGAGAAAGGAACTGTTGGCAAGTATGTTGATCATTTGAGTCACTGGAAATAAGCCAAAGCGAACACTGTACCATATTGATTGAAGGCCAGAACTACCAGAAGTTCACTGAGTCTGAAAAGAATGTAAATTTTTGGGGTGGCTTTTTTGTTTCCTTTCAATTCTGCTGTTTCTTCTTTTTCCCATTGAAAAAAAATGAAAATGGCCCTAAAACTTTCTATTCCAGAACTAGGGGTCTCCTCTTTGAAAGGGATGATCAGACATCTATAGCAGTCAAAACAACAGCAAACATTACAAAATGGACTTTTGTTTGGTTGCTTTGCGATTCATGGCTGTTGTACTAATAGTTTTTCTAATCTTTTCCAGTCCAGAAGTGTTGGGTTTTTTTCCTTAAGTCTATTTTATAAAAAATAATATACAGAAACGTTTCAGAACCTGCATTTAACAGCTGACCACGAGTGGCATTTGCAGACTTCACCCTGTCACTCCCTACAGATAAAGATACACGTGCTCTCAGATGCGAACTTAAGAATTCATTACCCATGTCCATAAAGTGACTGGGGAACTTGTAACTCATTAAAAAATGTAAACATCAACAACTAGTGATTTGGTTAACAAGCCAATACCTGTGCTGAATGCCTATCAAACCCTACATATACGCCCTAGCTCTTCAGGCCTCTAATGAAAAGCTGGTATTACACACTGATGTAAAGACCTACAGCTATTTTTCCATTTGCTCAAGAGCATGGTGTGTGGGACTGTGGAAACTCCGTCCTACCCATGCACTACTGGAACTACCTTCTCTTTTTCAGTGTGTCTGCAGGCTCAAATTTATCAACTGCTGTCTCCTCCCTTTCTATACAACTCCTGTCAGAAAGGAAAGATCAGCTTTGATTAGCATAGCAAACAGTCTCTTCTTTTTATAAGGTACTACTATTTTGTTAACGTCTTAAAGTATATGTGCTCTATGTTAAGGTCTTAAAGCACATGTATCTAAACAAGACCTTAAGGATGTGGCTTGCAGCATGCCCAAACAGGAAGATGTCAATTCCAGGCCTCTGCACAACTAGAAATTTAATACAAAATTCTCTGGGTACCCCAGATAGTACTCTGTTCATTGCAATATGCCAACATCCCTGACGCAGCATTTCCTCTGTTTGTCATTAATGACACAGGGTATAACCACAGCTCAGCACCGGTGTGGCAGGGTTAAATGCTACCACGCTTGTGTTTAAAATGAGGCAGGGGAAAACAAAGAGCACAACAAGGTTCCAACCCGAACTTTAGAGCTGCAGTGAAACTGAGGTGAAGCATAGAAATCCAGCCTTTTCCCTTGATCTACTGGACAGCAATTCCCTCTTCTGACATCACCAGCTCAAAAGCCTGATGGTCAGCCTGGTGCTAAAAGTAAGCCCTAACACAGAATGCAAACAGAGGCCTCCTCAACACAAACACACTCATGCAGGCAGGCACAAGCACATGCTCTCTCCCTGTAGTTGTTTTCGAAACCAACTCAAACTGAAAAAAGTTAACTGCAAAGAATACAAGCCTGACAGAGAATTAAGAAAACACTCTTCAATTGGTTTAAATGGCACTTGGGAACAACTCAGATGTACTGTAGCTAGAAAAAGCTTTTTCTACTGTGTCAGAACACTTCTCTCAAGATTAGACATCTTACCCTGTGAGAACATTCATCCATGAGCCTGAATTCAGTGGTTGTGAAATTAATAGCTTGCACATTTATGCCAAACCTAAACAAACCAAAACAAGAAATTAAGCACTTCAAACCCAGTCTGTCAGAACAACATTGACTTATTTTTACATGCTGGCACTTATTCTTAAATAAAGAATACTTTTACAATGGTGTTTTGGCAGATGTGAAACACAGTGGAAACACGGGTCTGCATTTTAACAGAATACACTACAAATCACTTTTATGTGGATCCCACACATTTGGAAAACAGACCAATGGACAGGCATTTTAGATCTCTCCACATACAATATTGCAATAGATCACAATCAAGAAACATGATTTCTAAGCCACGCAAATGCCCCAAAGCTTTTTCTGCCCAGATTACTGTTAAGAAATAATTATCATCAAGTCTCATTAATTTTCTCAAATACTCCTTTTTCTGCTCATGATCTAATTGGGACAAATTTTCTTCCACATACTCTGCACACTGAATTAGCCTACAGCAGTTGATTATTTGCCTGAGAGCAAGTGATAAGCATTTGACATTAAAGTATTTGAAACAGACATAAGAAAACCAATAGGTAAAATTCAGATTATAGAGGACTAATGGGCCTCCAGCCATGCATTTGGAAATTCATTTATCATAACCTCCTATGACATTAGCTTAAAAAGAATCAGTTAGTGGACATGATTTCTGGTAAATGTAGAAGACCTGCAGAAACAGAAGTGTGCAAATACAGAGAAAATGTCATTTCAAACCACCAGAAATAGTATATGTGGAAATTATATTTAGTATGCAAACAGATGTAGTTATTAATGTGCATGTATGTACATATACATACACACACACACATATATATGCACATACACATACATATGTGAAGAAATGAGATTAAGAAAGCAATTACACCGGGATTTGGACCCCAAATAAGCAAGTTAGACAAGCACAAGTAGTCCCACTGGCTCCAACCAAGCAAATAGCCCTACCAACTACATCAAAGTGAAGTGTGACAGCCAGGACTTATTTCAGTGAACTTGGGCCCACCTCACCTCACCACACCCCTTTATACTGCTGATGTAACTCTTATCTAGATTTTTCATTAGACCTTCACAGTCCTAAAACAGAAGGCTCAAAACAATGTAGAAGCATTTGCCTAGCTGACCCTAAACATTTGCAGTGAGGTTCCTGGCTCTGAACCTGATGTTTTCTTCCTGCCTCTCATTGACTCTTCTTCAGGCAAGGTTTTTAACCTAAGAAAAAGCTAAGAAGAAAACTTTTTCTGTGCAAAGGTTCAGTTACCTTCCTGCACCTGGTACCAGTCTCCAGAATCTGCATACTTCCCAACCAGCCTTGCAGAGAGATTCTGCAAGCTGTTCCCCTCACCTGGGCAGGCTGCACAAGTTTGCATCAAGCCTCAGATCTTAAAAGACGACCAATTATGGCTTACGTCTGGCAAGACATAAGCTTGCTGAAAACGTGCTCAATTTGGTTTTATCAATGGTCATTACAAAGTTACGCGTCATACAGGGAGCTGCTCTGAACATGATTACATCTTCCAAAATGGGTCAGAACACTGTCCCCACCTAAGTTTCACTTCAAAAATTAAACAATAAGCAACAATCATAAGGCATGGCAAACAGATGTTTTAAAAGGGAAAACAGTATCCTGAGATAGTTATACTCATTACCATTTGTTGAGCAGACTCAGTGAAGCGTGGGGATCAGGGTAGTAAGAAAGAGGCAGAAGCTGCAACGTAACTGGGAAGGATGAAGGGTTTCTGAGTACGAAATATTTTACCTAAATAGTTTGGAGGGGAAAAGAAAAAGTTAAAAACTATGTACTTGGGACCTGGAAGGTAAAATAATTCAACACTGGTAATATGATCTGCTTTTTTAAGGGACTTCAACCTGGCTCCTGTCTTAATACAATGTAATCGTATGTGCACAAACCCACATGGAAGAGCGTGACATGTCACTGCAGTACCATCATTTGCAAAACCAGCTAAAAGTGCATGAAGAGCCACATGTGAAAAAATACAGACCTCCCCCACCCCCAAAAACCTTTTCTTTGGGATTCTGATGTAACGCAGGCAGACATGAACAAAGCTCTTCCACAGAAGAAGGTGAGGTTAGTGAGGTGCCATCCTTTCTTACAGGTCTGAGTGCAAGCTGGTTACGCATGTTACTACTATAATGACTGACAATTAAATGGCATAAATGGAATATGAAGGTAATTCACAATATGGGCATATGAAAACTATCTCCATTATGACTGGTTCTGGCCCAAGTTAGGTTAGTAGTGTAGTGACCTAAATCTGACAAACAAGAAAGAAACAGCTGTCAGTGTGGCTGGAAGACACATTGCTCTGCTGATCTCTCAAGAGCTGCATCTCTCACAGATGTTTTACACACTTCTGTTACATAAGGCAGTGGCATGAGGAAGGCCTTCCCATAACCACATGCATGATTAATGACAGCACATCCTATCCCTAGTCCCTTGTTCAATTTTTTTACCACAAGCATGTGATTTATACAAAGATGCAAGGAAAGCTTTAACAACCACAAGCAATTCTTAGCTAAGACCTACACACCACTCTACTCCTGTCCTTGTTTTAAAACATTACAACAAGGTAGCTAGAAAACTTATCAAAGAGATAAAGGGACACAAATCTGGTGTCTCAAATTAGTCCTCAAAACAAGGAACTACAAGTAGGATGGAAATGCTAAGCATCACCTAACATTATCTGTAGACTTTGTTATTTAAACAAGCTAAACATACATAAAAAGCATAAGGACAGGATCCTCACCATACTACTTTTAACAGCTGTGGCACTGAAGTTGAGCGTAAGGCCAGGTTCTGTAGTCAAACGTGGCAAGAAAAAGGCAAAGGACTCCTCTTCAGTCTTCTTCTGGTGAATAAAGCGAGACGGTCCTAAAATACTTCTCCTGCTTTATTGGCAAAATCAGAAAGCTTTGTTAATTTTTCTTTCAAACATGGAAATGAAAAATAAAAGACTATTTGCCAGGACCTATAATTACACCAACTGATCTTTCCTGCACAAAATAAAGCCCATAAAGCTGTTACCTAGTAGCAGACAGCCAGTGTAACTTACGTGCATCCCTTCAGTCTGCACTTCTCTACCTGCAACACAACTGTGGTTTTCTACTTAATCTGGAAAGGGCCTGGCATCACTGATGCACTAACTCTACAAGAATTGCTCAGTCCCAGTGACTGCTTCCTTCCCAGCATCCCCAATACACAGCACCCATTAGGCCAGGGACTAAAAACCTTTGAATCTAATTCAAAGAAGCTGGGGGTGACTGGGGTGCTCTGAAACTTCACATGCTTCAAGATAACTAACAAGTGCAACAAGGCCTAACATGTTTGTTCTAATTAAGAGTACTTCAGAACAGAAATATCCTCTCTTACAGCACTGTACTGGCTTGAATTAAGAACCTCAACAGATTCTGTACAGACCTGCAGGCTTCCCCACGTCTTATTTTTTGCCATCTTTCATAAAGTTCACTTGCAAGCTCAGAATCCACATCCCAGACAGAACGGTCCAGAGAGACACTCCTCTGCCAAAGCACATTTGCTAGAATGATAACAGATTTTTTTATATTTTATGGAGATAATATTTGCTTCTTCCATCAAACTACTTCTCAACACAAGAAAGCATTATCTGCAAAAGGGCCCTGACACAAAAATAAAAAAGGCAACTCATTTTTTCCTTTCAATGCAAGCCTATGTGAGGGTATATATTTTACGGTCCATTTCTGATTTGCTTAAACACATCTGCAAAAGCACAGGAAGTCTAAAGTGCAAACAGGAGTATGGGTATGGCACAGGTCCTACTAAGCCCTTTTTACTGTTATTTCTAATGGATGCCACTGAAAAGCCATGATGTTATCCATAGTCTCGACAAAACTCCTGACTGATGCCAATAAAGCATCAAGGCCATATACTATTCACTACATGGTGGTACAAAATTACAATGTCAACACAGCAGGGAGCAAAATAAATCCCAGAGTCTAGCAGAAATGATAGTTTCATTTTAGCTTCTCTTTTTGAGGTGCTGATAATTTTCTCAATTTTCTTCTTAAGGTAAAATTACAAGGCTTTACATCACTCTAAAGATTAATGTCTTTTAAGAAAGTTAAGACTCATATTAGTTTAAGCATTTTCACATAACAGAAATGAGCTAGAAAAGCAAATTTATTTTGAAAGGAAAGAAAAATGGCTTATTTTGAAAGTGCATGTACTTTTTCTTTTTTTTTAAACAATCCTTAGTGTTTAAAATAACCAATTGAGATTGATGATAACTAGAACAGTCCACCTAGAATTCTTTAGGTCAGTATTTTCAGGCTTGTGCATTAGACTTGATATTTTAACAAATGCTGGTATCCTAAATTAGAATACCTGTATGTAAAAATCTGATTATTTATGTTATTAGAATGGTAATAAAGTAAGCAGTAAGGACTCACTTGTATCAGCGATATTATAGATTCTAAAGAAGAAAAAAAACCCAAACACTTGCTTTTAAGTTATGTACCTAGGTGTACATCTGTATCAGCAATTCTTTGAGCCACATTTCTATATGTCACCTCAATTCTCCTTTTTTACATCCTATAGACTACTACTGCCTTCTTCATATACTCATACAAAAGCACATTTTAGGAAAGCATCATCTGGAAAACACATTCTGGAGAACACTCACTCAAAGACCGAAGCCCTGTGATACCCAGCTGCCTACTGAAATTCCTTATTGAGCAGAGATTAAAAAACCCCCCACTATTCTGGATCAGCTTCTGTCAGATTCAACGCTCTTCCAGCAGTATTATCCTGTCCATGTAAAATCTAACACTGTATTTTGGTAAGTGCCAGCCAGGTACTTAAAACAGCTCCCAGCATTACAGTATTTGGAGATAGATTCTTCAGTTCCAGAAAGAATGAGACATTTTCTTTCTGGTTTTGCATGATACGGCATTAAGGATGCTGTTTTCAAAGCCTGATAAGTGGTCTTTTGCAGCAATCTATGAAATAATTACTGTGAGAAATAAATAAAGAGAAGGGCTTCAAATTTAACTCCTGCTAAAGGCAGGATACTGGTCAACATTTGTTTTTTTGGTTTTCATCAAAAACTACCCAGGATCTGCACCCAGATTATGCACACTTCCTAATCACTTTGAGCTAGCTGACAGCTTTAGCATTATCATACCTCAGCATCTCTGGAGAACATGCATATGCAGAAAGCAAGGAGCCATACACCACCAATAAGAACTTAAGAGGAGAGCCTTAAATATCAAGTCCAAAACAATGTTCAAGACACAACAGTAGCTTAGCACGTGCTATGGAACTGCACAGTGTACTCTGTACAGGTTAGTCAAAGCCATTTATATACTCCCAGAAAAGTGGATGTTTTTAAAGGACATTAAACTAAGTACTTGTATGAATATTTTCAGTGTTTTCATTAAAAGTCTCACTACATGAATTCTCTATAATAAAACTACTGTCAGATACGTTAAACAAAACCAAGACAAACCTACCTGAATCAGACTTTCCCAAGTAACACTGACTATCACAGTTCGCAATCACTTCAAAACGAAGATCTCCCTGCCAGAAAAAAGCAAAACAAATCTAGAACTGACTGTGTCACAAAAAAAGACGACAAATTCCGCTCTCTCAGTGCATAATTTGGATGAGTTAAAAGAGAGAATCAGGGTTGCCTAGAGAACTGTAATTCCATTGCTGATGAATTCTGGGAGCTTAACTTCTCAAGGTACAGAATAGTTTCACAGAGAAGTACCGTGAGCTTTTCTTTCAGGACTAAGGGACAGATTTCTGGCCTAAGAAAGAGGCTGCTGCAGTTTGGTTTGCAGTGCCTAACAATCATTCAACACAACTGAAAACACTACCTTGGAGACAGTTGAATGTATCTGCAGAGGTA
>VZTU01029354.1:2197-51531 GCA_013400835.1 Zapornia atra | reverse complement strand
TCATACATAGAAACCAAGCTTCATCTTAGAAAAGCTTGCTTATTGCCTTTGGTCTCCTACTAGACATTCTTTCTCTGTCATAACTTCAGTCTTCAATTTTGTAATAAGAAAATAAATACTATTTTTGTTCCTGGACAGTGGTGAAGACCATAAAATGCTGTTAAGAGCACTGAGTGTTCCAGACAGCAAGAGTACAAGCACTGGTAGTCTGACAATTTCCTATGTCTCAGTGGTTTTGCCATGAAGTGAAGAGCTTTTGAATATTTTATTGACAATGTCATGCTAATAAAGAAACATCTTTGGATGAGAGCTGAGTTCTTTGGAGAACTTGTGGAGCAGAATGGTTGTGTTTGTGTGTCTAGATGCACATGTGATCACATGTAATGCTGAGGTGCATGGTTGGAGTCTACTGTGTAGGTGGTCTGAGCCCCAGGTCCTGATCCTCAGCAGAAGCAAACTGGTGTTTCATAACAGGTCAGGAGGCAAACCAGGAGTTCTGGTTTTCAGTAAAGTGAATAAATGATACAGAGTTGTAACAGTGATGTTACTGGTGCTGCACAGTAGTCTGTGGTGTATTTGAAAGTAGTGTTTACTGATGGAGTTTACTAATCTGACAAATAAAATAATACTGATGTATTAAAGGACATTTTTATTTAAGTAAAAGGATACAGTTTATTAACAGCATAGCTAATGGATCTTTAGATCTAGTGTTGTCATAACATGAATAAGAGCTGCACTAGTTATTAAATCTAGCTTGTGAAACCACACAGAGTGTCCTGAAGGTAGAACAGGTTTTGTCTTGAACACAAGGCACAAGTCAGAGAAAAGACATGAGTGTAAGAAAGTGTTGAAAAGAACAGCTGTTACTTTGCATGAGACTGTCAACTGGAGGGCTTTGTTTAAAACTATGAAGTCTTGTGGAACCTGGAATGAAGTTAGAAATGCAAGGTGTTGGTTTTGTTTGGTTTTGGGTTTTTTTTTTTTTGAATGAAGGAACCTATGCTACTGTAGAATGAGGTTAAGGTATAATTGCTTTTTACATGACCTTTCTGAAGCAGTGGAGGATGATGATACTTCCTATTATATTGAAAAAGTAAAAAGTACCTGGTCTTTAAGACAAAGTAATTCCAAAGAATGCAAAACAGTACAATAACTTATAAGATACTGAAGATACTGAGATCTAATGAGTCTTGAGATATAATGAGTCTTGGCCAAGTACTGATTCAGAGCTTGACCCTGTAGTTTTACCTCTTGGTTCTCTTTTAAATATAGTTTATTCTTGTTAAAACAAAAAAAAAAAAACCCACAAAACCAAGGAGAATTCCCTACCAAGCTGAGTGGGCAAATTCATCCTAAGATTTGAAGAGGAGCATTTGAATTTACTCGTAGGATCTTTTTTTTTACAGTGACATCCAGTGAAATGTTTTCAGTGAGGTGCTTCCAAAACACACAGATCCCTCAGCTGAATGTATAAAATGATGGGGTGTCTTTTTAACACTTACTTAGAGGAGTGTATTGAACATAGTGCCTCAGAGCAGTGAAAAGGGGGCTGCTTTCTCACTTTCCACCCAGCCTCATTTAGATAAACACTAATAGCTGCATTCTGAAGAATAGCCTAACTGTCCTGATATGGAGAAGTGTCCTGGAGCGTGTAGGATTGCTTATAAGTCTGGTCACTTCTCCATGTATTTTTCTTTCATTGTTGCTCATGCCTGTTTTAAAAAGATCTGAGAGTCTCATCCAAAATATTTAGCTTACATTTCTCAGTGCTGACCAAATTATGAACTTGGCAACTTGGATGATGTTGCCTACAACATTTGCAGTGCTATCTGCTGGCACACAGTTACTTAGCAACAGCGAAGCTCCCATTTACGTACAGCTCATGCGTGTGCATCTAAATGTAGTTCTGGAAAAAAGAAGGTTAAAGGAGTACAGAGTTTGGAAGAGGAAACAGATACTTGAACAATTCATACTGTTCAGCAGTTTTCATTTTGAGACTGATGGCAACAGTGCATAGGAAAACACATCTCGTAAAATACTGTGTCTTTGACGGTCTTTATTAGGTAGCTGATCTATTACAAGAACAATGAGCAGAACCCTACTCCAACCAACTACAGAAAGATCAGAAATAAAAATACAGCAAATGGAAAAGAGCAGTTCTATTTTAAATGCCTAGGTTACAGATGCCTTCCTGGGAAACAGAAGGTTAATTGTTTGAATGTGGGGAATCTGAGAAAGTTACAAAAAATATATATAGGTATTTTGAGACTAACAGATGGGTTGAAATTATATTAGATTGATTATTTCTGAGCTGGTTGTTTGCGGCTTGTCAGTTGACAACTGCTTTTCTCATCTAGCTATACTGTCTTGAGGGGTTTTTGACAATTTGCACTCTATGTTCTAGTCAAAAGCACAGTGACTTAAAAGGCCACTGACAGATTGTTATTGTACGATGATTACATTAATCTCAGTTTCTGGGACTTAAGGCATGCAGTTCTCATTGCTAGCCAGCTGTATAGTGGCAGTGGAGCACCCTTATATAGCAAAGGGTTGGAAGGTGGCAGCAGTTCACTCGAGGCATGAAGAGGAGATGGGGACCAGGCTAGGAATGGTGAGGGCAGAAGAAAGAAAATGGAAAATGGTGTAATGGTGATAATGAGTGTGTTAAGGCTGTTAGCAGAGACATGGAGTTCTTCGGTAGGATATCATGGCAGGGAAAGCAATGCATGTGTTTCAGATTTCTGGAGATCTGAGGAGGAACAATAAGGAGAACATGGGAAAGGTGCTACATTTGTAGGAGGGTTGTTTTTTTTTCAACTTAAAAATTAGGTGGCTTGAGAGATTAATTCTCTGGAGACTATTTCGTTGTTGTTGTTTGGGCTTCCCTGGCTGTATCCTTAGTTGTGAGTTTGCTGGGCTTTTCTTGTGGGAAGCTCATTGAGACATGTTGTGGAAGATGAACAAGATTTCCCCACCTGCCTCCTTCCAGAATGGGATTAAGAGTGTTAATACTTGTTTTTCAGAGTTGATTCAAAATGAGGAAACATCTTGTAAAGAAGGCTTTTGGGGGCTAGAATTGACCTAGTTAGTGAACACTGATTCAAAGGAAAAGTAATCCAGACTGCCAGAATTAAAATACACCTGAAATACCCCTGAATTTCAAACACAAATGTAAAGGATCCTATAAATCAGATTTCTACATGTGTGTTCATTGGACTTCAAACTTTACTGCTGCATTGTGTGCTTTATGGGGCTTACCTGCAGAATTGATGTTGTCTTCTGGTTAAAGGACTACTGAAATAAGAGGTTGTAATCACAACCAGCCAGTTTGTGGCTGCCTCAACGTGGGCAAGAGGGTGTGAGTTAATTCTTTATAAACAGTCCAGTTTATGAACTTTCTATGTGTGAAGTAGGAGCTTGATTAAAAAAAATAAATCTATCATCCAGTGCAAGTTATAGCCTGCTCATGCCATCTTCTGGGAAACACACTTGATCTGCTCTTCTCACTGCCATGGGCTTTTTTGGGGGCATATAGAGGAATGATGTCAATTTCTTTCGGGTTCAGGTTTTTGCGCAAGGTTACCTCTCCATATTAAAAACCCAACAGGTTGTTGAACAGTAAATCTGTGTTACAACAAATGCTTTGCAAAGGAGAGTAAGGCAAAACTAGAAGAAATAATCTTACTTTTCCTGTTGCTGTTCATTCCTTCACTAGTGGAGACCAGAAGGGTGCAGGCACTGCCTCAGCATCCCTGGTTTGTTTGTTGCTGCCTGTAGGGTTGACCTGTGTAACAGGGCTCTGTGCTGTACAGAAGTAAAAGACTACTACCCCAAAGCTGTCCCCAATCCTTATACCAAAGGCTTGATTCTGTTCTGCTTTGGACCTTTTTTATGACCATCAAAGCCAGGCTTGCTGTGTAATGTGGCATGCTTTGAATGCAAAATCGTCTATCCATGTTTGCCAGGAGACAAAGGCACTGAGTCACTCTGTCTCTTTTAATTTGTTTTTATGGTGATTGTAGCTATTTTGAAGCATTCACAAGGTATGCCACCTTTTGTGAATTTATTCAGCTGTAGACATTATGCCCACCTGCTTTGGCAGCTGGAACAAAAAGCAGAATAATGAAAGAATGAAAATCTGTGCACAGTTGTGTGTTTGCTTCGCAGGCAGGTTTTGTTGCAGTGTAAATCTTTGAATCTAATGAAGTTAAAGAAAGACTTCAGAAACTTCTTTTTTTAAAACAAAAGGAGCCTGTTAAAGCTGTATCTGTTAGTGGTTTCCTTCTGAAACAATGAAAGTGAAAACTGCAGGTTTAAAAATGGAATATAATTTATGAGGCTTCTAGCCTTGGGGATGAGTCCTTGTGTAAATGGGATTTAAAAATATTAAATGAATATTCATGAAGGGGGGAGGCTTTCAGACCTGGCCTTTAATACTAATCCATTGTGAGTGGGGCAGCTCTAGAAATGTGCTGATACTGGCACAGAGACAATCATGAATTGACTGCTCTTAGGAAATGCCTCATCAGTCAAAGTCTTCACAAACTCCTGAATACTTGTCCTGATCAGACACAGAAGGGGACTCTGACCATTTCTGATAATAATATTGTGGCTGCTGATTCTGCGTGCATTTCTCCCAGAACACTCCTGTATGCAGGCATTCAGGTCTCACTTCTTGCATGGATGGAAGCGTAATGAAAGGGTAAGTTATCGGTGGTTTGGAAATCCCTTTTGGGAGAGACCTGTGAACTGACAATTAGATGCTTTGGGCATAGTTATGGTGAGTTAAACTGGGTGGCAGCAGTGTTAGTAGCTCCCTGCCCTGATTATTTATGACAAAAAGACTCTATAATACTTAGGTAATTTATTAACTCTTAAGTGTGCGTGGAAGAACTGTATCAAGGACTCCTTCTTGTTTATCTTCAGGAAGGAATATACTCTCTATTAACTGCCACAGTTTCAGCTAAGGAATGTTGTTTAGATTATAAATTCTCTGAAAATGGGAAATGTTTGTGGAACAGTGCACCTCCTCCTAATGCATGGAGGCTGATGCTAGGAGATGAGAGGTCACCTAAAAAATGCAAAGCCTGTTCATTTTGCTCTGCTAACACTGCCTTTTGCCTTTTCTTGGCCTTTGCTCTGAATGCACCAATTTAGCTGTGGAACACCTCTCTTGGTTTGAAAGAAGAGTTGTATAGCAGTGCTGTAATAAATTAAGCACTAACCTTGATCTTGATTTCATTTGTTGAGTGTTATTTGCATTATTTTTGGATAAGCTTTGCATTTATTCTATAAGTAAAGGAGGTCTCAGAATACCTATACTCCAAGTGAGCACTTTGCTTGTCTCTAGCCCTTAGTATTTTAGGGCAAGGCACCGAATGCTGTGATTCCTTATGTGTAAAATTCATTAGACTTTTTCCTAGAACTAAAGGAAATATTGTCCTGTGTCCATTGTCTCTTTTCTAGCCACAGCAATACATTTAACTTTGTGAAGACTATTTCCATGTTGTGGATTTAATGTTTTATAGTTGCTACTGATTTGTTAGTTTTTAATGCCCTTCTGACAATGCAGTCTGGAGTTAGCATTCTAAATCTAAAATGAAAAGCCCAATTTTTTTTTTAATGGAGGCTAAAATGGAGAAAAAGCAAAGTCATTGAAGCTCATCTTCATAATAATTATATTCTTAGTATTAATTAATGAAAATACTGCAGGAAGGTGTTGTTTTACACTACAGTTCTGTATTTAGATCTGCTAATGGAAGGTCGCAGGCTGAGCATTGCTTGTTCCGGACCGCTTGCCAAATTTCCTAAAGGATTCTCTTTGTCATGCAAGCTTTCCCCTGTGGCATGGTACTTACATGCTGTGCATGCCTCTGCTGCCACATTAAGTAATAGCATCTCTTTATTAAATCTGGAGTAACAACATGATTATTTGTGCTATTGGAATAACTTACAAATGTATAACAAATACTTTATTTTTCCTCCTCTTTGCCTAGGGATCTCTTGACTTTGCTGTTAGGTCCCATGTCTTTTGAATAGCTGTAGTACTTGTTTGCTTAGGATCTGGAATAGGGGTCTTGAATTCATAGTAGGTTGCATGTTAAAATGTTTAGGGCTGTGTTCAAGAGCTTGATGCCCATGTGGATGGTCTCCCGTGGAGAGAGGCCGGATAGTGTTCCTTGTGCAGCTGCCAGGAATACTGCTCAAGGTGTTGCCACAAAGTCTGCGACAGCCTTACCCTATCCAGGCAAAAGGGATCACAGCAGGCTCACTGCTCAGAAGACACCAGTTTTCCTCTATACAGAGCTAGACAATGTGTCTTAAAATTTTGGGGGCAGTTTTGACCTAGGATTTATGGTTTGGTTTTGCCTTTTAAAAGGGGGAATAGTAATAACAGATTCTAAACCTCTGAAAATACTCTGTCAGCTAGGAAGATTTTAACTGTTTTACAGGTGGAAAAGCCAAGGCACAGAGGTCGGATTAGAAATTATGCAGGAGACTGACAGCTGAGGCTGACCTCACATTTCTGCAGGCCTCAGTCCAGTCTCTTGGGCAGCCTCAGGTCACCTGTGTCCCTTTACCAGGATGTTAAGACTGCTTGCCTCTTAGTAGAGCTATCTCATGTCTATGGGCTGTGGTCAAACCATTGTGTACCCCAGGCAGCCCTTGGCCTTTTCATTTGTGTGGTGAATGGCCTGAAAAATATTCCCTGCCAGGCAGTAAAAAAATACTTGCAGCACAGCAAGCAGGCCATCTCCTCCCTGGATTTTGCCCTCTGAGAGTTTCTCATTCATCATAATTCACTGGCTTTGTCTGTACTCATGTAGGTTTTATTTTGTTGGTTTTTTTAACAGCATATTTGTTACCTTGCTGTACAAACCCAAGTGGAAACGAAGCACTTGTTTTTGCTGTGAGAGGTGTAGCGAGATCTGTACTCACACTTCTGGACCTGACATCTTGTAGACCGTGATGATAAAGGTACAGTATCTTATCTCCATTGCTTGATCATTTTAGGGGAGACTGCATGTGCACTCACCCTGTGGGAAGACACACATCCATTTTGATTTAAGAGGCAAATACATGGCCTGTGCTAAGCCCAGTGATGGTCAAAGGCCACTGGTCCATAGTGTCTGCCCGTGCCTGTTGTGATTCAGTTAATGTTACGTTGTTTGCAGCTAGTAGTCAGCAGAACTAATCTTACTGCAGTTTGTTGGCAGAATGGGAAAGTAAGGCACAGTACAGATTAAAATTAAAAGGGTTTTTTTTTCTACTTGTCCAGAATTTACTTTACTACTTAGGTCATTCAGCATCTGGCTATCTGTTGTCTTTGTATGTTTGTACTCAACTGACACAATTTAAGGTAAGAATTCAATTTTTAAAAAGTCTATTTTGCATAGAGCAAAATAAGAAATAAATTAATTAGTTGAGGACTGAATGCCCAAGGAGGAACACCATTTTTGTGCGTTAATCTAACTGTAGGTAGAAAAATAAAGATTCTAATTCTAGGGGTTCACAAATATGCCTACATGGACTTCATCACAACGTACACTTGTGAGAGTTCTTTTGTTTGTCCATAAGGTATTTTACAGACCAAAGTGCATTGTTCTGTGTTTGTAGCATTGGACTGTAGAAACGGTGCTTGACAGCATAAATAGATAAGTGTGTTCTGATGGACAATGTATATTTGTCCTTTTTGTCCATTCTTTTGTTCCCTTTGTTCCTATGCTTTAGAAATTGGAAATAAAAGAAATGCTCAGACATAGGCTAGGTTGGATGGGGCTTTGGGCAGCCTGGGCTAGTGGAGTGTGTCCCTGCCTGTGGCAAGGGGATGGAGCTAGATGATCTTCTGAGGTCCCTTCCAACCCAAATCATTCTGTGATTTCATTCTATATATAATAATCTTGTTGTTATGTTAAAGCAAATACCCTGCAGCAGTAATCAGTGTCACTAAAAAAAGGGCAGTCAGATAAACAACAGTCTTGTCACTGCTTGGCTGAAGGAAACGTGCTGTCCTTAAGTTACAGCTAAAGCAAAGTTAAATTGGGCAGAAATAGGCTGAGGAACATTGAAACGAAAAGAAGGGACTATTCAGTGACTCTGGAGATTTGGCTGTGATCTTCTGTTGTTTCCCTGCCTAACAGTGGCTCTTATCAGTAATTCAGGAAGTGAGCTGCTGGATTGGGGATAGAACTTAGTGCTGCTGATAAGGACGTGAAATGATTGAAATGCCTGGAGTAGTGTTAGATAAGATTAAATGCCTAGTTTATCTCACAAGCAGAATTCTAGCAGGATCCAGGGAGGCTGTGCAGCTTTATTCAGTAAAAGGCTTCAGGCTACCTGGGTGACCACCATAGGAGCCAAACAGGATGGGAACTTTGTACCAAGAATCTTCCCTGCACAGATCCCTTCGTTTGAGCATGGGAGGATTTTGTGTGTCTGATTACATAAAGAGATTTACGGTAAGGGACTCCTTTAGTGTTTTATTGTGAGCCTGGTGTGAAAGCAACAACCTTCTAGATGGCGCAGTATGGGTTTCTGTGCCTTGTATTAAGTGCTGGATGTGTTTGGTGTTCTTGGCTGGGTTGTGCAGCTGGTTGGCTTGCAAAACACCTGCCTGTGTCAAGGAAGTGTTTCTGAAATGATGACTACTGGCATTACCTTTGTAAATAAACCTGAGTTTTGTGAGAGCCTTGGCACATTAAAACCTGTATTCCAAGTGGTGTATCTGTAGAATAGGATGCCAGACAGCTGTTCAAATTATATGGTCAGTTGTTACAGCTTTCTGCTTTAGTTGTCTTTTAGTTGTCTTATGTCTGAGAATTGTAAGACAATGAATCTGTTGGGAAGGCTCACACTGAGGAAACTCAGTGAGAAGCCAGATTCTGCACTGACCTGTGGTAAAAGCAATGCAGTGAACTCAAATGATGCCAGGTGCTCCATACCTCAAATGCGTGCTCTGTGGCAGTACTTAAAAGTTGTGAGATCAGAAACCCCTTGTGCAAGGGTCTGAGGAAACAAATGGAAAGAGTCTGTGAAAACGTAACCACCCATGAACAGACAGGTGCAAGAGGAGAAAGATGCAAATGTCACTGCTGGAAGAAACCATAGGAATTTACTTTTCTACCATCATAAGCTATTCATCAAACCACACAGTGTTTTAATGCTGTCTGTGGAGCTGTTTCAGTGCTCTGGAGATATTCAAGACCTGTCAGGACACCTACCTGTGTGATATGTCCTAGGGAACCTGCTTTGGCAGGGGGGTTGGACCCGATGGTCTCTGGAGGTCCCTTCCAACCCCTACGATTCTGTGATCCTGTGGCAGTAGGAAGTCTAGGGAAACACTGTTTCAGTTTCCTTAATTTTGTTTGCATTTGCCTGCTGTTCGAGTTGCTGGGAAGACCATTGCCATCCAGACAGAAGCAGCAAATAGACTTAAGCAACCTTAAAAATAATGTCATCTGCATACAATACAATTCAAGTAATTAAAAAAATTGTAAGGGATGCCTTCTAAAAGAGTGGATCAGATTGTTGTGGGCCTTTTTTTAGGGCTGGTTTCTTTCCAAATGTTGAAGACAGGGTTTTCTCATGTATTTTGCTCAGTGCTAACTCTAGTGGGTTTTCTTAAAGAGTTTATAGTCATAATAGTTTACCTTTTTCTTTAAAGAGACAATGGAGTAAATGAACTAAATCAACACTGACAAACCAAATTCTGGCCCAGTTGAAAAATAACAAAATTTCTACTGATTTCAACAAGTAGGATCTTGTTCCACAGCCTCAAATTAATGTAATATCTCAAAATTAATTTAATATAGCAAACAGTACAATATGATTTTCTGCATTTTATTTATTACATAAGAATGGCTTAGAAGGCTTAGATATATTTCATACCCCTCTGGCCACATGATTTATTGTTTATTTATGGCAACAGGCAAAGAAAAAAAATAGTCTATTATTCTAATTGAATACACCACTCAACTGTTCTTCATGCTGAAAAGGTAGTGATGTGTTTAAATTGTTGTTCAACTTCTTGTTAAAGAAAGATATGAAACAGCCTGAAATACACACAACTTTCTTTTGCTTGCTGGTGGAGGAATGTGAATGAAAGTCATTTCAGAAAGGACTGCAGAAGGTGCCTTTAGAGCCATCAAAGCAAATGATCAGGGGTTTTTGGATGAGTCATGTCTTGGGGGAAAAAGTCAGTACTGCAGTTCTCTTGTCTACACGACATTGTGTGGCTTGGCTCTGTGCAGAGCAGAGTTGGTATTTCACAAGAATATGAAGGCTTTCATGAGGTTCAGAATAGCCTGTTTCTCTGTAATTGATTTGTTGGGTGACTAATTCTTTCATATTCATTGCTTCAATTTCCCTTTCTGTAAAACTAGTGGTAATGTTACTTCTCTTCTGGAAACACATTAAGGTTCACAGGAAAAAGCTATCTTAAATTTAGTTTGATTTATTGGTTTTCTTAGTCCTCAGTGAGCTAAGAATTAAAAATAGCTTTGTTTTGGGCATCTTGCATTAGATAACATTACTCCAGCTAGTTTACTGAGCTCATTATGTGTATCACTTGGAAAATCATTCTTTGTTTTGTTCGCAAAGGTAGCATTCAAATCCTTTTTTGGAGGATATGACCAGCAGAGAAGCATATAAGGATAAACAGTGTCTTGGATCATGTATGCAGTTCTTGCTAAAATTGGTGAGAACTGCTCTAATCTGTAAGCTTAATATTAATCCTAGTGAGAGTTCTCTTCTCCCATATAGAATGGCAGCCTATAAATTGGGTTTGAGCCTGTTCCAGCAGGAGCTGATGAGTGAATGTACACTTCAGATTTCAGTGTTTGCAGCATGGAACCTTTTGTTTGTGTGTTTGTTGACTGTAGTCTCTCTGGCATAGTACTTGATGATCAGCCTGCTTATAATGAAGTGGCTGGCTCAGCTGATGCTGGTGTTATGGAAGGACTCATAGCACGAGGCAGCTCTGAAAGCCATGGCCAGAGTGTGTTTACAGATGGGTTGGAAATTTGTTATTGTTTGGATATGCAGTGGGGGGTGTAGTCTGGGAACAAGCAATAAGAAGAGGCGTTTTATATTTCCAAAATCAATCAAATGCATTAGGAGAGGCAGTCATAGGAGTGTTCTAGCATGTCTGAAGACCAAGGTGCCTATACTTCCTGGAAACTTTTCCTTCCTGTGAGCTGACAGCTTTGATGTTCACCTGCATCAGTCCTTTTAGCCTTGGTCGTGCCATGCTCTATTCTGCTGGCTTGGTGGAACTGACTCTTACTTTAGGACATGGCCACTTAATAAGATATCTGAAGTCACTTAGCCCTTCACAGAAGGTAATCTTGATGCTTCTTTCATACATGTGTGCAGTAGGGAGTGTGCATACCACTATGGTGGGGTGTTTTTGGGGTAACATCTTGCTGGTTTTGCTACTCAGATTTATTTCTTCTGTGAGTCCTGTGTAGGGTTATTTGAAGTGCCTCAGGTACTCTTGGTTCACATCGTGACCTTTGTATATTCATTTTTTAAACGTCTTGCACTGCACACCAATTGCCTTTGTTTTAATGACTCTGAACAGTTGTGTCATGCTTTGTGGTGTTATCTAGTGCTTGGTTTACAGAGGTGCTGGGACAGGCCTGATTGGGCTGGGCCTTGACACCTGCAGTTCAGGCTCCTGTTTCCCTGGGGGGTCACTTGGGATCCCCAGCTCTGGGGCAGTCTGTGAACTGCAGAGGCCTTGAAACTGCCACCCTTGGGTCCAGAGTCTTGGCAGACTATGTACATACAGATTGCTATGGAGAGCTAGCAGAAAGGTGGACAGACTGAAGTAAAACCAACCAACCTACTAGTGAAAGTAGTAAGCCATTTTGAAGGATTGGAACTTTCAGAAAAATGCATGGATGGAAAACTTGTGAGCATCTCTTGTTAAACACTTGTCTCCCCAGGTTTTGTGGGAACTCAAGAGAAAGATGTCAGATGCTCCAGTTTGAATTTTGCACCAATGTATAGTTGTTTGCAGTCTAAATATATTCTATTGAGTATCCTTTCAGACAGTTTGTATCCCAGACACCAGAGTAGTAAACTATATATAGTCTCTGACATTACAAAACAGGTTTGCTTTCACCTCCTCCCATGACTGAATTGAGCTAGCAGGTCCTCCTGCTGTTGTCTTCTGTATTTGTGATTCACCTTTCATTCTTGCATTTGTGTCCTCATGTTGGTGTTCAGGCTTGTTCATGTGCTTTCTGGCTCATCCAGCTTATTTACACGTGCCTCTGACTTCAGATATTTACTGCCCTGAACACTGCTGTGCAGAGACCTGATCCCTTCCAGCACTCATTGC
Organism: Zapornia atra; assembly: GCA_013400835.1. Taxonomy (NCBI): domain Eukaryota; kingdom Metazoa; phylum Chordata; class Aves; order Gruiformes; family Rallidae; genus Zapornia; species Zapornia atra. Next base: position 39,185 of record VZTU01029354.1, on the reverse strand, counting down.
ATGCTCACTGATATTGTATGAGGCTGGGTAGATTTAAACAGAAATGCCCATTTTCTATAAATAGCTCTGTTCTGGATATTTTCTTGGTGAGTTCCTGTTCCTAGTTTCAGATTAAGTTGTCCAGAAGCCATTGTGGGGACCTTAGGGTCCTGGTTACTTTTCAGCACCTCCTCAGGAATCGGCACAGCTTTAATTGCATCTTCCTTGACCTCTCTTACTATTAAAAATAGTTTGATACAAATGTGATGATTGATTGTGTTTCTGGGCTTGCTTTATACAGAGTTCATAGAATCATAGAAGGGCTTGGGTTGGAAATGACCTCAAAGATCATCTAGTTCCACCCCCATTGCAGGCTGCCCAAAGCCTCATCCAACCTGGCCTTAAACACTTACAGGGATGGGGCTTCCACAGCCTCTCTGGGCAACCTGTACCAGTGCCTCACCATCCTCTTAGTACAGAGTTTTTTCCAGTAAAGAATTTCTTCCTAAATTATCAACCTTACAGCCAGAAAACATTGGTACAAGTTACTGAATGGCTGAAGGGGTCATCCTCCTCTGCAAGACAGTTCTTACCATGGCTGTCAGTGATAGTTTGTGTTGGTAAGCCATGTAGAAAGCTGTCAGTCAGTCGCTGCTGCAGGACACTGGGTTTGGTTCAGTGCACTTTCCACTGGGTTATGGTCAGTGCAGAGTTCATAAAGATGCACTTCTCACTCAGTTTGATTTAGAGAAACTTTTGCAGAAGGTTTCTGTCCCTCTTTTTGTGGCTGAACAAGAGCCAGAGAGATGTGTTTTCCACCACTTTCAATGGGCTGCTATAGAGCCATGCCAGGTGTGACTTGCTGTCCTGGTGCTCCCCTCTCCAGAATATTAGTGCAGTCTTTTCCAGCATCCTGCCAGCGTTTTGTCTACTCCCTTAATTTCTCACACTGAGAAGATCTTGATGTACTGTGAGGAGATGTGCAGCTGGCACTGGCCTGCTGCTCTTTAGAGACAGCTACACCTGATATCAACTAATATGGAATACAAACCATTTATATCATGGATCTTTTATCAACAGTGTGATTTGCTTGCTTTCCTCTGAGTGCTTTTACTTCATGGTGCCAGCACTTGGTGCCATTTTTTCAGTCTAATGCTGTTATCAGTGTATCTGGTTTACACTACAACTGTCTCCACAATGCATCTGGAGATGAATTTGGTACTGGTCTAATAGCAGAACTGCAACATTGATGATTTAGTAATTTTCATTCAGGAGCTGGTTATGAGTGCAGAGAACCTTGTGTACAGTTGATTAAAAGTACTACTCTGGAGTCTGTTGGCTGTTCAGGGAGCCAGGTGGTTCAGGAGCCAGACTTTCCATGTTCTGATGGAAGCACCACTGAGTCCTTACTCTTGTGGGAGTGAGCATGGCTGCACCAATGTGCTGTGGATGTTGGCTTTACTAGATATTTGTATTGAGATGCCAACTTCAGGTGGAAAAATGAATCACTGTGCTTAGTCATATCACTGGGGCCCTAACTCAAGGTTTCTAATTCACACCCAACTGTTCTTCAACCATCTGCTTTAGAGACATAAACCTTAAGAAATTGCCTTCTCACTCCTTGCTCTGGTAAGCTTGATGCCTATTGTTAGCTGCTTTCTGCAATCCCACTGGCATGAGGTATACTTTTCTTTTAGATGAGCTTTTCTGTAGATGACTTGCTTCTTGTTTATTGTATCTTTCTTCCAAACTTGATGGAAGCCATTCTAAATTCACCTGCAGATCTTTTGCACATCTGAAATGGATACAGCATTTACTGTGGGGTTTTTTGAGAGATGTTTAAACCTTTACCTAAAGGAATACACGTAGCTTCTCTGAGTATTTGATTACTGAGAAGAGTTTGCAAAATCACCAGCTTCTGTACCCAAATTCTCTTACTGAGGATCCTTTTCAAGGCAGAGTTTGTGTTAGGACTAAGCCTGAACTGATGAAGTTATTTTTGTGTTTGTGAATGACATCAGAGCAAAATGTCAGACAGATCTAAATGAGGTGAATATAGCACATAACAGACTTCATTATAGGACAGATGGCTGTTACTTACCTGACGTTTCCCTAACATGGTGTTCTGGTTATTAGTGCAGTATGGCAACATCAAGGAGTATTCCAACTTAAAAAAATTAAAATCCTCCCATTGTTAGGTTCCTGCAAAGGCCATGATGAGCCAGGAACTCTGGACACAGTACTTGGTATTGGTTCTGTCACAGTTGCAACTGTCTTCTGGACCTGTGTGAGATCAAACAATCAGCACCAGAGACTCCTGCTCGCCCAAGGCCTGAGGCAATGGCACAAGCTGCTTTTGCAAGTACTTGGGAAAAGTTTCCAAAAGTGTGTGTGTCAGGAGCCAAGGCACACACAGGTCCAGTCAGATGGCTCGTGAGCAACGGGAGGCTGCCCTTGTGTAGCACCCAGGAACGTGCTGTTTCCTTCACTCCATCAGACTGGCATGATTTGAGGTGCTGTTGTGTCTCTCTTCTCAAACACTTAAACCACTGCGGTGTAAAATGGTGCTCGAAGTGATCATGCTTCAGTCAGTAACTACAAAGGGCAGAAGAGGACTTGGGGGGGACCAGTATTATTGCCTTTTAATTTTGGAAATGTGAGGGGAGAAGCGAAGAAAAAGGTTGGATATATTCATATAGCTACTGTCAGTCATGGTGTTGAGAAAGGTGAACCTGGAAGTGAAGGCCGCAGATTGGCAAGTTAGTACAGCTCTCTGTGTGCATCTTGTGGTAATTTTTCAAATCAGAAGCTGAAAAGATCTGAAAGAGGAAGGGAGCAGAAGACAACACAAGGCACAGTGCAATTTGGTGATTTTCATCTTCTCCAACAAAAGCATGGTGCTGGCAAAGCAGAGACTCTGATGAGGGATATGATTTGAAGCCAGTAAGAACAACTGTGCTGGCTTTAGTGTATTTTGGAGTGAACGCTGGATTGCATAAGTTTTTCTTACTGAAAAGCTGACTGTGTAGAAATAACCCTTTAGGGAACAGATCTGTTCCATAAGATAAATTTGTGCTGAGAGGCCTACTGCATCACTTCAGTGGCAAGACCTTTACTGGTTTTACTTCTGTTGGCATTACTGCTCAGCCAAGGCTGCTCTTCTACGTTACGTTAGATCCCTGCTGACTTACAATTACTTGTACCAGAGCAAACTGCCATAGACACAGGAGGTTTTGGCAAGCATAAAAGATGCTGTAGGGTTCTCTGCTGAGCTCCTACTAGTAGTTAGAAAGCATCTTGCCAGTGAGAGGCTTCTTTAATTCAGGGGTGGCTGTTGTGGCTGACTGTTAAAATTGGCAGACTTTACAAGGGGCTAACTGCATTGGATATGACATTGCTGGAATAGAGGGAAGGCAGAATGAGCATCATGACTTTTCTGTTTGGTTTCCAGAGCAGAGCTCTTTGGAGGGTGTGGCAGAGCGGGAAGGTGAATCCTTACGACCACACTAGGGAAACATTGCTGATTACCACTCTTCTGGTCCAAGTTGGTAAAATATTTTAGTGGCTACTTGAGTTTAAAACAACAACAAATGATTTTAAAGTTTGAAAGAATAAAAGTTAAGTGTAATGGGACAGCTTCTTAGTTTCTGTGGGTAACAGACTTGGTGGTGGCAATAAGCAACAGGTGCACTCTTGGCCTCCTGAGAGGAAAAGTAACCTGGAGGAAGGACTTAAAGGTTCTTGTTAAGCCATGTGGGCAAATGGTAAACAGTGTTATCTAGAGATCTCATCACTTTGATGTAAATGAAATGTCATAATTGATCTGTTCAGCTATCTGCTGTCAGCTGCTTGACAGAGATGCATTACAATACTACACATGATCTCTGATTAACCTATCCCTTGCTGTGCCGCTGCCTGGGAGCATTATACTTAGACTCAGTTGCAAAAGAATGAAATAAAAGATGGGGAAGAAGTCAGGACTTGTAAGAAAACGTTCCATAACCTGCTGTGTTCACAGTGTTCTCTCATGAAATATATAGCAAAGGAAAAAGAGTTATACAGTGACTGTTAAGATTTAGCCAATCGAGTACTAAAGTAACATTGTGCTTCTGTGAGCTGAGTAATACTGAAAATGTATCATGCCGGGGTCACTTAGGGTGAGTAACAGTCTTCATAGACCCTGCTACTGTGCAGGTGGATTTCAACCAAGAGCCAGTGTTAGTAATATGTTAAATGTCAGGTTTTTGTTCTTCTAAAGCAGGTGTGGGCCAGTTCCTAGTGCACCACCAAACATGGCAGATGGATGTCTTCTGGTCTCAGCAGGAAACACAACTATTGGATTAGATGGATTTATCCAGGCTGCATGGCATATCTTGCCCTTGGAAGTTATTTCTCTAGATTGGAGCCAATGGCTGTTGCAGTGCTGCCATTTGTCATGAGATGTGGTCTCTTGCTGCATCATTTCTCTGTGGATGGGATTTGTTACCTTTCATGTGTCTGGGAAATGTGCTGGTTATGAGAAATTACTCACTGGTGTGGGGCTTAATTTTTCTGAAGTGTACTAAAGTTCTAAAGTTACCCTAACAAAGTGTAATTACTCTTTAATTTGGTAGGGGGAAAAATAAGAAGTATATGTTAATCAAAAACTTGAAAAAATGGATGGCTGGTTTTTAAAGGTGTGAAGGAGATTTATTAGTATGTTTTTGCCCACATTGTGCTTAGCAGATGCAGCCAGATAGTTTTGAGTTGATTGGGGTTGTTTTTTTCTTTTTGTAAGCTCCTGTTTTACTAAACCTGAGTTCTTTGTCTCCTTAGAATTCTGTTCCATTTTAGCCACTGCAAACTTTTCCCAAAGCCCCCAAGTTCTCTAAGCTTTGACATTTTTAGACTATTTTTAAAAAGTTTGGGGTTTTTTGTTTGTTTTTATTTACCTATGTATCTTGAGCGATCTCCAGCTCTACCGTGTTGTTGGAAGCAATGCAATAATCTAATGAGATGATCTGTTTGAGCAGCTGATTTTAACCTCTGTGACATTTCTTGTTTGGGATATAAGCCTCTGCTGTCACTTCAGTATGTGCTGTAGGGTTTTTCCTTCTTTTTTTTTTCCTTTTCTATTCACCCCATCTTTGTGTGTTTTCCTTCCTTTGGGTCAGAGCTGGCAAGGAAGGATTATAACTGAACTGCTGTATCATAGGTTCTTTGTCTTGAATGTGATTTCTCACCCCCCCCACCCCCTCCTGTTTGCTGACATATGTTTCTCTCAGCTGGGAGAGTGTTCAGGGGGCTGAAGCCCAGGGGGAATAAACTCTGATTTTCCCCCCTGAGAACAGAAGACTATTTGGCATTATCAGTTCAAGGTCGCATGTCATTCTGGTTCTCCAGCATTTGTGTTCCTTTTCTCTGGCACTCTTGAGATACTTGATATCTTGGAGATATTTTAAAGGTATCTGAGAAGTTCATTTCAGTTCAGCCCTCCCTGGAATGGAAGCAGTTGCCTACATGCACCAGCTCAGTGCTCATTTTTTCTTACCTGGTAGAAACAGGCAGAAATCCATAGGAGACCAACTTTCATCAGAAACTTTAAAGTTACATCTAGACTATGATGGAGTTTTGTGGATCACCAGTTAGTCTTGCCAATGATGACACGGAGTGACTGAACATTGCTCTGCAATCTAGAGGTCCTGCAAAGGTCCCTGGTATTTGTCACTCATAGAACACTTCTGGTTCTTCAGATGTAATTTGGGGAGTACTGAAGAGGAAGCAACATGTGTTGCAGTATGTTAAGTGCAAAATGTCATCATAAGCAGCAGCTCCTCACAATAACCTACTAAACTCACTTTTTCTTTGTATCTGCTACAATAACGGTACTTTTCATGTGATGTCTAAGGATGGGGAGGCCTGGCAATTTAGGGTTTGTCTCTTTTTTTCTAAGTATTGAAAGGCTTGAGAGTGTCAGTAGAACGGAATGCTCTTTTCAGGCATTGGGCACTAAATCAGTGGTCTGAACAAAAACTGCCTTCTATAGTAATTCAAACCTAAAGGAATGTTTTTTCTTCTTTTTTAGTATCATCCTGAAGGCAAAGCAATCGGGTCCGTTGGAACCATTTTTTTTTCTTCTTGTGTGTTTGCCAGCAGTTCAAAAAGGGAGAGGAGTAGGAAATTAGAAGGAAAAGCTGACCTTAATAACTTTTTGAGAGATGTTTAAAACTTCTTATAATGGGCCAAATGATGCTTCCTTCTTCTTTATCCTCCATCCCACTGGTAATTTTGCAGTTGCTTATGGATGCACAGTACAATATAAGTAGTGTTAGAAGTTGAACAGCCGTATCTGAGTAGGAGGCAAGTCTGGATGCATCTTCCCCATTGAATGTACCTCAGAGAACAATAGGAAGGACTGTTTGCTGCATGTTACAAGAGTTACCTGTTGTGTGTTATCTGACACATTGCACAATGCACTGAGTAGGTATTTGGTGGTGAAATCTGTTCCGTGTAGCTGGAATATGCAATGCATGCAGCTGCGTCTGGAGGAGGTTTGTGCCCCTTAAGTTGCAGTCAGGCAAGTCTGGTTGTGTAAATTAATATGAAGTCTCACTTATTTGGTTTTACACAGCATTTACCATTTAACATCCACTGTATGTGGAGGATTAAATGACCAGAGTTCTATGGGTAGTAACGGTAGCAAATAACAGGGAGCAATGCTAATGCCTTGGGCTCTCAATTGATAACTAATTAAGAAGGTTCAAGATTTAGAGGCCAGCTGTGCACTCTCATTGTCCTTGCATTGTCTCACGACCCTGCATGCTGTGCCTGTAATAGCACACTGCTGGTGGCAACTCAAGTTCTAAGCATGCAGCTGGGGATGACTCTCTGTGGCTGGGTTTTCTTATCAAAATATTTGCTGTGAGCTGTCTAACGTTAAATATAACAACCAAACAACTCTGCCTTTTCTTCATGTCCCGAAGGGGACAACATTCAGCTGGTACTCTTGATTTAATAAAAATATTGGCCTTTTGGATTATTTGTCATCAGATATGTTTGTAGGCTTGAAAGAATTAACTACTTACAGGCATGTGGTTGAAAATGACTTTTTTTTAGATGGAGTTCTAGTAGAGTTGCAAAGCTTTTATTGCCAGTGTCCTATATTTTCAGGATGGAGCTGTGTATTTTACTGCATTATAGGTTTGATTATCAAAATAAGGTTATATGGGATATCATAAAACTTATGGCATACTATCCCACACCACTGTGACAATACCAGTCACATTTGTGACCAGGAGACCTGAGATGGCACGAAATGCCAACTCCCATCAGCTTTCACAGGCCAAATTTTTCTTCTAAAGTCACTGCATGGTATTCAAACTCTCCCTTGAAGGTGATGAACAGTCCAAGTATTAAAGCTTTTGGTGTCTTTTGTAAACTCACTTATTGGCCTTTAAATGTCACAGAACCTCCAGGTTGCCTAGAATTATTTGGAGGCCTTAGCAGACATAACAAAATATTTTAAGAATTTTATTTTTTATTATAAAAGTAAAAAACCTGTCTCTTACAGAAGCAGCAAGGACGTAACATCTTCTCAAGATGGTAATTTTAATGCTGCTGTTGTTCTGTGCTGTATAGAGGAAGGATTTTAATTTCTAGAATGTCCAATTCATACAGCAATTTCACTTCAAGAATTATACTTTCTTCCCTTATATCCCATCCAGAAAAGAGGAAGGGATTGGAGGGATGCTCAGTATCCCAAAGCCTCCAAATCCCAAAGGAGTTGATGTAGTTCCCATTATTTTGTCACACTAGGACTCCTGTGGCAGTGGGATTTCCCTGCTGCTTTCTTCCCATTGCTCCACATACCCACAGCTGTGAGAAGGGACCTGGGAGAACTGCAAGCAGTCGTTTGACAGAACGTCATGTCTGGCATGGGACAAACTGCTTTATCTCCTGATGCCACAGTTCATCCTCTGTGGAAGAGGACTGGCTGTCCTTCTGTGTTGCACTGTAAGGATACATTCATTAATGTTTCTAAAGCATTCAGAACTGGCACTGTGGGCTGGGCGAGCGTGAAGTGACTGTCTTTCTGTTCTCTAGTGACTAATTTTTGTAGTAGACACACTGTGATTCAGAAGTGGAAGCAAGTCAGTAGCAAATTGTTTAAATAAGATTTATGATTTAATCATTTTGTTGCTAATAGTTGGACTAATTCTGCTGTGCCTTCATGAAGACTTTTTTTTAAAACCCTGTTCACTTTCATAGCCTGGGAGAAAGATTTAATTTTAGAAGTTTCAGTTGACAAAGACATGCTGGTGCTAGATACGTATTTCAGATCCTTGTCATTGTACTCTATTTTTAAATTCAAGTGCCAGCCAACCTAAAGAGCACACCCTGTGCTGGGTGCTCTGCATCCGTGCTACAGAGACGAATTCTTCCAAGTCTTAGCACAAGGCCACCAATTTTACTTTTATATTTTTTTCCTATTTAACCAAGAGAAGTGTTCCAGCAAGTTCTTTTCATTGTCATAGAACTAAAACTGGTCATAAAAATGATCCTTCCCCCTCCAGAGAGGTCTGTTCAGGCATTGGTGATTACGGCACTTGCCTATCAACAGCCACTCAAAAAAGAATTTTAAATGGTTTTGTGACGTCAAAGAGCCTCAAGAAAATATAGTCTAGTGCCAAATTACCTCCATCATTGAAAGCACACAGTAAGAAGTAGATAACACAGAAATAAATCTTTTGTGCAGTAGCTATCTCATGATATGCTCTAGCAACTCCAATAAGTGAGGTTGTGTGGTATAGGGACAGCTAGAGAAGATGAACTTTCAGACCCTCATTTTCTAATTTATGATTCATGAAAAGCCTGCCTAATCTATCTGACATCCTGCTGTCTGGACAGAATGTCTGCAGGTGGCTTGGACCTTGCAGAAGGAAATGCCCTGACCAAGGCACAGCCTACGAAAGTGAACAATTTCAGTATAATGGACAAAAAAATGCATCTCTTGAATGAAAAGATGGACAAACTGTTGCATTTCCAAGAAGATCTGACAGGTAAACTGCAGCGAATTACCAGAGGCATTGATGATGTAGAAAAGGGCATTAACAAGCTAACAGTCTCCCGGGCAGCTCCTGAGGAGACAGATGCAATGAAAAAAGGCCTAAAGGTACCGGACAGTACTCACCAGACTGATGTCCAGAACGTATGCTCTGAAGTGTTGAGACTGATGAAAGCTGCCCAGCTAGATGCCTTGAAGCATAAGGAGAGGCTGGCAAAGATAGAGAAAAGGGTCGATACACTGGATAAAGTCATTACCTTTGTGGGAGAAGTTTTAAAAAATTCTAAAGTAGTGGACTTTATCCTCAAAGGCATTGTGCCCTGGAAGAAGGGGAGTCTGCTGGAAATCCCTGTTGAGGTTGGTTTTGTTTTGCTATTGTTTGTGTTTTTCTTTATGTGTAGCAGGGCTTTAGGTTCACTGTCCTGCCCATTTTTGCATAACGTATAATTCAGGTTTTCCTTTCAGCATTGCTGTTATGGTATTGCTGTTACTGCTGGGACCTTTGAACAGCAGGGCTCTCAAGGCAGAGACCAAGGCTCAAAACGTGCCTTGCAGTCTTATTTCTGAGGTTCCTAAAGTGTGCCAGGCCAATCCTGTAACAAGCATGAGGAGCAGATTGCTACTGTAAAGGAAAATGAAAATTCAGCTTCTGCCAGTGCTTGAAGGTCAGCAAGGTCATTCAAATTAGGGACTAAACTGAGGCCCCAGTGAAAGCTGAGTGATACACTAGAAGCATTTGTTGTTGTTACTGGAAGAAGCTTTTATTTTCTCAGTTGGTCATGAATTTGGGACACACCACCAGTTACTAAAACCTGAGCCGATTTGTATGTCCTTAGGCATATAAGTTGTCTTTAGCTACATCTTTATGATGAAACTGTGACTTTATCAACTCCATCAACATTTTTCACTACTCATATCAAATAGTTCTTGTGTTTGCAAGTCCCTACACATCAGTTCTTAAGCATTTTTTAATTACTGAGACAGTGAGGGAGGAACAGGCAAGATGGTATGTAGTTGATACGGCATTAGGGAACTGATTAACTTTGAAAAACAAAGTGGTTATAGGCATCTGGTATGAGTTTTGGCTAACAGGAGCCAAAACTGGATCCCATAGTGGGGAAGAAGAGGGGGGGGGAAACTGCAGGAGTTGGAATAGGTTTGTTTATTCCAAGAATCTCCTTGTATGTAAAGCTGTGATCGCAGTAAGGAAAACTTCAGTGCAAATGTCCATTTGGATCTTAATCCAAACATTTGTTCATCAAAACTAAAATATTGTGGTGTAAGATACAAGTAAACTTTTACAAGAACAGGGCAATGCTAGATGCTAGCATCCCTTTTCAGGCTCTCTGAATGCTCTCCTGGTCTCTCTCTTTAAGTGCTGGGGACTGGCAGGGAGAAAGACTGTTAGGAGACAGAAGAATGTTGAGAACAGTAAAACATATGTGGGGCATCGGCCTTAATTCTGGATAGAGGTTAAGCTTGTACTTGCTTCCATGTCCCACTTCAGTTCTACAGAACAAAACTGGACATGTTTGCTCTGTTGTGAGTGAAGTTGCATTGTTACATGTTGCTGCCAGCAGTCACTGCAAAATGCCCGGAGATGATCCAGCCCTCTCTGAGGGTTGGCACCTTGAGCTGGGCAGTGCACAGCATGTCAGTGGCCAGGGGAAGATGCCTGTAAAGGTGATAAACTAATTTTGTTTCCAGATTGTCAGTTTCTAAGTGAAATGAGCAGTAAGGTGGGATGTAAATAAAGGGAGGGGATGTGAGGAATACTGGAGGAATATTTCACATGGACTCCTAGCATACTGTCAGGATAAGTTGTCAGCTAGCCACTATGCACTGCCTCCTCATCGGTGTCTGCAAAAGAGGACATTGAAGGAGGTCAGAACTTCATCTGAGTTTTATGGATAGGCAGATGGAGACTGAGAGGTGAAATGACCTGATGATGGTGACCTGATGGACTAGGATGGGGTGGAGGTTTCTGTCCCAACCTCTAACTGCTGCCTTGGTTGTAGAACAGACAATGTGTATTGGGCAGGCAAAGAGCTTTAGGACTAACTCTGGTTTTGCAATATGACTATCATTGTTCTCTTTTTTTGCAGTTTTTGAAATTGGAGCATAAGGTCAGTTATAAGACCTTAAGATGTGCCTATACTTTGATCAGAGGCTGCTGAGTGATACTTGAACTAGGCTTGAATTAGTGAGGCCCCGTATGTACGTGACCAAGCTGGGGTAACGTAGAGCGAAGCACAAGTGGCTTTAAAAACAAACTGGCTTGTGCTGAGGCACGTGCTAACTTTGGTCCAGATCTGCAGCCTGTTTTGTGATAGTGGTACAGACGTGTCCAAAGGGCTCCCCAGTTCCACGGGGATTGCGCACACACAGAACTTGCTACCTGCTTGTTTGTGTTTTCCAGCCTTTGCTGTTTTGTAACTGCGTGCTGCTTATCAGGGAGCTGCCTCGGAGCAAGGTTACCCAGTGCGGGGAGGGGAGCAGGGAGGCCCTGTTTCCATTTTGGACTGAAGCTGTTTGGTGATGGTATGACAGCATTCCAGGGATGCCATGGGAATGCTTATGGAAGAAGTTTTGTGGGGTTGGAGTCAAATTAATAAAAGACTGTGAATTGAGCTTCACAGGATCCAAACCTTTAACTTAAAAACCCAAACAGAGGGAAGAACCCAGGAGCGTTAAACGGCCACTTATCCAAGGCTTTCCTTGCACATAGGATTTTGCAAGAATAATGTTCCCCCTGGTCATTGTTGCAGGTTTGCTTAGAGCTGTAATAAAAATGGTAATGACTTTTTTTACTACTTTTACTCTTTGGGTGTTTGGTTTTCAGGAAGGGTGTGTGTGTGTCCGCGTGCTCTGTTTTGGAATCCATATGGTTAGAGCATGAAAAACTTAATCACTTTTACTAACAGAAGGGAGTGATTTGCAGCAGTCTTGTAATCGGAGTTGTCTGCAGAAATACTTTGCTTTGTGTATTTGCTTGTACAGGTAAGGATAAGAGGCTGCTCCCTGCTAGATTTTACATGCCAACCAATAAAGAAGTTACGCCTTTTCCTATTATATCTATTGCTTTTTGCAAAATATTAGTTATTTAGTTTTGATTACAAAGGTACTGCTATTTAAAGTGTTTAGTGGTGCTGTTACAAAATATCCCTGTTCTTAACATGCTTAAAAATAAAAATCCGTGACTACAAGGCAGTCCGTTTGCTTTTAACCATGCCAAAGGTGATATGTGTAGTGTCAAGTACACACACACAAGAAATACCATAAAGCTAGAGGCTCTTTTTTGGTATCACCTCTATTATAGCTGAATTCATGAGTCTTTAGATGCCTTGAGACAAATAAGATAAGCAGTATCTTCAGAGATATGGCTTAACTTGCAGTCACCAGCCAAAAAGCACCAGAAAGGTGTTATTTGTTTTTCTAATATCTTGTTTTAGGATTTGCAGGGAAAGAAGGGAGTAAACATAGTAACTAAAAATCAGAGGATATAGGTGTCCGTGTTACTTAGTTGGAGGAACCTAATGGGAAATAAACACCCTTGGCCATAACTGTTATTTTTGTGTTCCCCTGCTGTTTTTAGGCCAAAGATAAGCCTGAGGAGAGTGGTGCGAAACCAAAGCATGTGCTTAGTAACAGAGGAACCCAAACTGAAAGCAAGAAGCCTCTGGAAGGTATGTATCACTCCAGGCATGCTACAAGATTTGCCTCTAGAATGTGCAGCAGACAAACTGGAAATTAATAGCCTGCTATTTCCTGCTACCTGAATTACCCATGCAGCTGAGTAACTTTGTCCACCAGTCCTGGGAAAATAGGAATGTTCTCACCTCCTCTGCAGGAACATTTGTCTTCCAGATGGAACCAAACAAAACCTTAGAAGATAAAGAAAATAAAAGCAGCACCTTTATTTAGCTGCACAGATTTTTTTTTTCCTTCCAAGTTTCAGTGAGCTGAATTGAAAGAGCTCATTATTTGGAGATACCATGAAGGTAGTTGCAATACCACATAGCAAACCTGATAAATTCTTTTCCCTTAACACATCTGAACCAGCCCTCCCTCCTTACCCTTCTCTGTAACAGTCACATGTTGACATAGTGAATATCTCTTTGATCAGCAAGTTGCACTGCTGTATCAGGGCTAGATTCCTATTTTGGATGTATCTGTCAGGGCATTGCCCTGTTGTATCCATTATTAATGCCTGTGGAGTTGCAACAGGGGTGAACGTGATGTTGAGCAGGGCCTGTCATGCTGTTGTCTTTACAAATTGTCAGTGAATCCTTTAAATTACAGATGATGCCCTTTTTAGCTTCACCATTTAGGAAGAGACAAAAATAATGCAGGCACTCGGTCGCAATTCTGACTCGGAAGGTACACAGGGTTGTGAACTAATCTCGATAGCTGGTGAACTCTGCGTGCTGAACCCAAAAAGACATTATCCTGGGAATTTCCACTGCTAATATTCACAACCACTGTCACGAGAAGTCATTGAAGAACTTTCTTATCCTATTGTGGAAAATGCAGAAGCATTGTCTCCAGCCCTAGCATCCCTCTGAGTCCTCCTGCTTGCCTTTCTGCTGTTCCTATCTGGTAGTGGATGTACTGGGTTTAGGAGGGTCCTGTATGGGTCTGTAGTGCCTGAGCCACTCGTTACATTTGCCTGAAGAGTGATTTCAGATTTGAAAAACAGTGAGCAGAGCCTTGCAGGTGCTCTTTTTATGTTATGGAAATCTAGGTTCAACTGGTAACATTGCTGGAAGCTAGCAGAGCAGTTAAACCTCTGGTTAAGCCATGAGCATTAATAATGGCACACTCCAGCCTGCTGGTGTAAGGATTTTAAACCTTTTGGGAGGGGGGGGGCTCATGCTACTTTTCAGAGGTATGTAACTGCACAGATTATTTTAAATGGTGGGTAATTTTACTCCCTCTGTTTGGTTGTTAATTTTGTTAAGGATCATTTATTAACGGCTTATTTTATTCAGAGACAAAAAGCAGGAAAAAGCTGGATGAAAACAAGGGAGAATGTGAGAAGGAGAAAGCTTCTAGTGCTGTAGCCCACAAAGCTGACTCCAAACTGCAAGTTAAGGAGAAGACGGTGCAGGAGCAAGCTGGGGAAGGTGCTGGCAAAACACACACCTCTAAGAGCTGTCAACAGCAAAGGGATGTTGGTGTGAAAGGTTTGCATCAACACAACGGTCTTCCCTTTGTAAATCAAGATGATGGCAGCCAAAATGTTCCTGCTAAAGCACACGATATGGACAGAGCCTCAGACCTAGATGCGTGCCACAGGCAGCTTGTTCATCAGAAACCCAGAGAGAATGAAAACAAACCTCCAAGTGTGGCATCATCGGAAGCTGTGCCCTCCACATCCCAGGCCACATCTGACGCAGGGTGTGAAGTGACACATACCAGGTAATGGCCTTGTTGGTAGCTTTCTGTGTGATCTGAAACCATCCTGTGTGTTAGAAGGAAACAAAAGAAAGCCAGGTCACCGAAGGAGGCAGCTCCTGCTGGGGCTTGATCCAGGGGAAAACCAGCTGCACTGGGAAAGGAGCAGTGACACCTTACAAATGGTTAAGGCGAAAAACCTCAAGGCAGCGAGGGCCCTTTGTAAATGAAGCAGATAAGTTAGAGGGCTAGATGTACGGGAGATCTTTATGTGACTGGGGCTCCCATGCATTAGAGATGGGGAGGTGACCACCCTAGTATAGTTCAAATTGTTGTACCTTTTATATACCACTTGCACCTTTCTGACTCCTCTGTTCCTATAACCGCGGGGATGAGAGGAACGAGGTGTTTACTAGTACATGACAAAACTAAGCAACTTGTTTTGTTTGATGTCAGTATTTTTAATGCCCTGGTCACATAAAGATACAAGATTGTTCATTCATTAATATCAGTTAGCCTAATCTTCTCATATCGGTGCCTTGTACATGCATCTCATAATCAGTTTCCTTTTGAATTCTTTAATTAGGTCTTGATTGTAATACCATTTATTTAAATTAAAAATAAACCCCAAACCAAACCCACAAAACAATAACTCACAACCCAAAAGCCCTTATCAGATCCCAACAGATGGACATTCTGTAGCAGATGTTGGCTGCCATGTCTTCTCTGGCTGGGCTGGTGGATATCAAGTTGTTTCTCAGATACGTACACTCACACATCCATACATGTGTGTATGTTACCTGGTGTGTGAAATTCCACCCTGTGTTCCCATGTGCAGTCTGACGCCCAGGCAGGAATGGGCCACTACTTTTGTGTATTTGAATTTGAAAACTTGGAATTTGCCCCATACTTGTGGATATAGAAGTGACACTTAAATCTTCCTGTGCAGTGGGTGCTTCCTGTCTGCTGGGATTACCAGGCTTAAAAAAACCCAGCAAGGTAAATGAAGAGTAAATTACCAAAATGAATGCAAGTTGTCCTGATGTCAGCACATAGGGCTTCATGGGGCAAGTGGCTCCTTGCAAAGGCTGGCACCCTGGGATGTTTTTCTGCTAAGAGGCTGAGTATAAGGAAGTGGCAGGGTAAAGTAAGAGAAGCTGTCACTGCTGCGCCCTCTTTTCAACCATTCAGGAGCAACTTTGTGTGTGGGTTATAGACATTGTGGCCTGGTCGTTGTAAAAGCACTAAGAAAACAGGACCTTCCTTGTGTTTTGCCTGTGGGTTTTTGGCTCTGGCTGGTGAGCCCCAGGCACTGTGGTTCACAGCTGGAGCTTCATCCTGGTCCTGGGTGCCTGCTGGAGCACTGCCCCAAGGCTCCCCTGCAGCACTGTGCTCCGAGGATTGTGCAAGGCAGTGAGGAGCAGTTGCTGTTACCCCTTGGAAGTCAGTGCTGGTTGATCACAATGTGCCAGACAGTGAACTGGGAGATGGGGAGCAGCTTCTGAAGGCTTTGGACAAGGAGGTGTCTGAGCTGCAAAGACTTTGGCTTGGGGAGGAGGGAAGCTGACAGATAACTGGAAGGCAGAACCTGGAGCTTCCCCTGGGATTACTCTAGCCTTCCTGCACAGGGGACCTGTTAAGCTTTTGTGAGTGAATCACAGGAGGACGGTGGATGCCTCTCTAAAATACACACAACTCTTAATGAAGTCCATAAGCCCTCACAGGAGTGTCAAGAGAACACTGTGTTCCCCTGCTTGGAGAAATGCCGGAGCATCCTGCCGGGTTCAGGCTTGTCTGGATAGCAGTGGCAGTGTTTGCTCCCAGTGGTGTGCAGCTGCCCTGCTAGCTTGTTCCAGTGCAGTTTAGATTCATGGCACAACACAAGGGCACTAAGCGTGCTGGAAATGAGAAAGTTCAGGCTCTTGTTATGCAAAAGTGGGACCGTTTTCTTTTATCAGATCTTTTGTGATAAGGTAGCTGCACTGAAAGAGGCAGTAACTTCTAGGAAAACGAGGTGTGTTCAGACATCAGAAATTCTCTGTAAGTGCTGTTGTATAAAACTTGCTTTACAGCTTCACAGGTTTCAGTTCAGCCTGTCAGAAATCAGACTGTGTGCTCGTGACAGCTGAAGCAGTAACAGCTGACTAAAACATTATCGCTTGAACATCTTTGATGGATTTTAGGAGTGTAGAAAATTGGTTTTAACCCACATTCTGTCTAGGCAACACAAGGAAAACAAGAAATTAAACTTTTCCAGTAGCTAGAATGCCAAGGAAAATAGTACTAATGGAGTGAGAGTTTATAAAAATTACTTTTTTCCACAGAAAGCTGTGGAAAGAATGGTATCTCATCACAAGATGCAAACACAGATGTTTGAGTGTGCATGTCAGCCAGCTGGAAGAGGACTGAGATGGATGCAAACCATTGGATTTGTAGAGCCATGTGCACAGTCAGCCATTTAGATAATTTGTAATTTGTGAGGGCAGCCACTAACCCCTCTTGGCCCAGATGAGTAGGTTTTTATTAGACTGTAACAGATGCAAAAATCTGGTCAGCTTTCAAATGTAGGATTAATGCTGCAGTGAGAGAGACATTTTATGTTGAGCAGAAGGCAGGTATACACACAGATAAGGACACAGAAGGAGCATCAGCATGCTCTTTGGTGGTCTTCACTTGGTTTTGTATTTCCTTAGAGGATTGCTGTGATTAAATGCCTTTAATCCTCTAGAAATCTGTGGTTCCAGATGCTTTTTTTTTTCCTTCTTTCTTCCAAAAGTTACAAAAGCAGGGCTAGTCATCTGCATGAAATGTCAACTGTTTGCTCTGCAGGATACCTATCGATGTACATATGGTTGAAATGAAAGAAAGGTTTGAGATGACCAAGGAAGGCAACTTAAACGATCACAGAGGTAAAAGTCACAGAGTAAAACCCCCATCCTCCACACCAGCAGAAGCAGTAGAACAGCTGCCTGACAAATTAAAACTTCAACAGAGTCCTAAAAGCTCCAGCACTGAGCCAAATCAAGAAGTGAAAGGGGACAATAAGAAAAATGAACTTGCACCTCAAACAGGGAAGAAACAGCTGTTACTGAGCAAGCCCAAACCAGGTAAAAAGGCTGAAGAGAAATCAGAATTAAAATGCAAGCCCATAACCTCACAGAATACCTCTGCAAAGAAGCCTATGAAAGATCTTGGGATAGAAGTGAAAATCCATAAAGAAACAGCAAAAGCAGAAGAATCCCCAACAGATACTAACTCTGAGAGGAGAGAATCAGAGTCTGCACCTTCAGGGAGAAGTGAGAATGATGTCCATCACTGTGCAGGAGTGGCATCAGAGAAGACTAAATCACTGGATGCTAGCAAAGAGCTTCCCACTCAGGATGAAATAGTCATTGGTAAGTTGCTCGTAGTTACTCTCAAAATTTTATCTTGAGGTTTTTGTACTACTTGTGTGTTTATATATACAGTAATAGCTGGAGCAGTGCTCAGTAGACCAGCTGTGTTCAAGGATATTTTGCCATGGGTACCTTTGACCATGTAAACAGCAAGTGAATTTGTACAAGTTTTTAATGGTAACTTTCCTTTCAGAGTGTGTTTTGGGGAAAAAAGTTCCTTTAAAATTGGGTGAAGTGTGTGTGTGTTCAGATGTATGAGTAATTTTAAAAAAATCCCTTCTCTTTAGATGAAGTCTTTTATTCCTTAAGAGAGAGTATGCAGACCAGGTATGCTTCAGCATAGGTCCACAGAGCAGCAGCATGCTGTGGGGAAGAGTATCTTGCTGTGGGCTTTGTTGTGTTGGCCGTAGATGACTTCTCAATCACTGGGTGAATCCTTGGTTGCACTGTTTCAGGGAGTACTGTCTCCTGGCTGCATAAATATGTGTGTATCCCAGAATGTACATACATGGGTAGATGTCCTGACCTGGATCTGTCTTTCTCCACAGTGAGTGGAGATGAGTTTAATACATGCTAAATTGCAGCACGTGCTATCTGGAGATTAATTGTAAAATTGCTTTGAGTGGGTTAATGGAAGCTTTATCATAGAAAAACTTGGACTTTGTGTGTCACAGCTAACTGATCTAGCCTCACAGAAACCAATTAAACTTAACAGCTGTAATGCTAATGTTTACAGTTTTAACTTGGGCATTGTCTGCAAAAATCTTGCTGCTAGGAGAAAGTTCTGGTCTTACCAGTAGCTGTGGTGGTTTCTCAGTGCTGTGTATTTCTGCTGGTCATTCCAGCTGCCATATAAAGAGTAAAAGAATGTCAAGTGCAATTTTTTCAAACTTCAAGGTATTTTTTCGGGTGACCTCTTCTGTTAATATATAAATTAAGATGTTGACCTTCTAAAGGTGTCCAGTGGGCTTACTGTGTTAAAAAACAGGGTTAAAATCAGGAGGTTGGATCCTGTGCTCAGGTCTGGGCCATTATTCCTCATCTGTAGAAGAGTGTTAGCAGTAGAAGTCCTTCATGTGAGGTAACAGAGAGATTTTGGGTATTTTCAGCACCTCCCTTTTTCTGGCTAGCTGCAAATGCCATCGTCATTTTACTTGTAGTGCCACTCTAAAAATAGTGAGGGAATTGCATGCTTAATGTTACTCAGATACTCCAGTGCTTGTCTGAATTGCAGTAGAAGAAAAAATGATGGTACGATGGAGGAAAGGGAAGCAAAGAGAAGAGACAGGAGGGAGGTAGTGTGCTGTGTAAAGTTATGAGTGTCTGCTTGTCTCCCCTTTAGATGACAGCCCTTCTCCTCCAGCTCCTTTCGAACATCGCATAGTGAGTGTCAAGCAGACAGAAGTGACAACGTGCTACTCAGTGTGTCGTCATGAAGTACTGGGGGGGTAAGTCTCCAGGTCCCTAATGCTGTGTTGGTGGCCAAGGTATAGAAGAATGCAGATAGCTGGAGAACTAGAGCTGTCCTCTTCAGACAGCTCCAAGGTGTAGGTGAGTGAGGCATCTACAAACTCCCTGCAGCCAGAGTGAGCAGTCTCATCCTTGAGACTTTCTGGGCTATCACAGTTGCTGGGTTCCCTGTATCAACTGCCTTGATTTTACAGGATGGGGGTGTGTGTGGGGGTGTCCCTTAGATGACTGCTTTCATTTTCAGACACCTGTCTGTGATCTTGGATGACTTTTTTGCATTAGTTTTTGGCATTTCTTGCCCACATCCAGTGTCATGAGAAAAACCTGCAGCATTCAGGCAGACAGATTCAGAGCACTCGAAGTCAGCAAAGCCCATTAGATCAGGCACCTTCCAAAACATTTTCTCCATGTTGAACTGCATGTTAACTATTACTTTTCACTTAGTTTTCTTTATTTTTGATTTTACATTTAGATTTCAGCCATAGGAAGTCTGCAGCTGCTTCAGCCTTTGTATTCTTGTATCCTTACTTATGTGACAAGAAGGCTTCATTTACAGACTGATCCAAGTACAAATATGGCTTAATAAGTATAAGCCTGATGATGCAATAGCAGAAAGATGGTGTTCAGAGATCGTCCCAAGGGGCATTAACGTATCTGGGTGACATGGGGGAGAATTTACAACACTCAAGAAATGCAGTCTGTGGAGTGGCTACAGTTACTGGTCTTACAGTCATTTAAAAAGTTATGAGATCAGGACAGAAATATCCTTGTTAATATACCCACTAACGCAGCACTGAAGGACAGCAAGCGGGTACAGTTACAGAGCTGAAAAAGAATATCATCAGGTCATCATACCGCAGTGAAATGTAGTAATACGAAGGGGGCATAATATTTTAATGTAAGCATTGAACAACTGGCTGGAAAGATAAAACTAATCCTTCATAAGCTGAGAGAAAGAGGAGATTTGTGCTGCTGGCCACCTGATTCCGTTCACTTTGTACTGTGCTATTTTTAATTGGCGATAAGAATAGTTGTATGAAAATGTTCTGTGGTGAGCTGTGTTAAGTCCATTTCCCATCTTTTCTTTGGTGTCAACAGGGGACGTTTTGGGCAAGTCCATAAGTGCACAGAAATATCGACTGGTCTCAACCTGGCAGCCAAGATCATAAAAGTGAAAGGAGCAAAAGAGCGGGTAACTGTGTTGCTGTGAACGCAAGCGAGCATGCTCTAAACCCAGCCTGACTGCAGGCACTTAACACCACTCCCCTCTGTCTGCCCTGGGTCAACTTGTGGGGCAGTGCCAAATACTGTACGATCCATCGGAGCGAGTAGCAGCTTGGACTTTGTGTGGCTGTTTGTCATCTCCTGTGATTGTGATAGAACCGTCTGTCCATGCGAGACCTGTGCTAAACCTGTTACTGGGCTTTACAAATAATTGTAACTTAATATATTGGAATTTAAGGAACATATTTTGCTTGTGCTTTGTTAATTTTTTATTTTTTCAGGAGGAAGTAAAAAATGAAATTAACATCATGAACCAGTTAAATCACGTGAATCTGATCCAGCTTTATGATGCCTTTGAAGCCAAAAATAATATAACTCTGATTGTGGAATAGTAAGTTTGAATGATCTCAGAAATTTTCAGATGTTTGGGTTTACTCAGGTCACTGAAAGAAATGGGGAACGATAATTGTGATGTGAAAAGGACCTGGGTGGTTTCCCAGCCTGAGAGACACTTGATTTCACTTTCAGAAGGAAAAATATACATGTTTTAAAAGTAATTTCTTCAGGTTAAAAAAAAAGGTATACTTGGCAGGTTTACAGCTTAAGTAAATGGTAAGAAGGGCAGCTATCTTCAAGAGTATGAATGAAATTACAAGATGGTTAATGAACAGAGTTTCACTAAGTTTAACTTTTCGTTTAACTTTTCATTTAACTTACAGGCCCCCAAGTTGTCCTTACCTATCAAATGACATAAAAATGTGGATGGTAAATAAAATCTTATATTAGGGAGTGAATGAAGGTGAGACATGCAGAGAAAAAGGAATTAAGTGTTTTGAGTAGAATTAGAAAATACTTGGGGAAGATAGGTGATTAGTTATATATATGGCCTGCCCATTTTGAATAGTTTTAGGATTAATAAAAATGCCTCTCTATTTGAGTCTAAGAATTTTGATCTCTATCAAATACAGAATTCATAAAAAGGAGATTTCATGATGTACACAGTCTGCCTTTTCTGTGTCATGGCCTATCGCTACCTAAAAACCTGACTTTTTACAACCTAAAAGTTGAGTTTTGGGTACAGACCTAACTGTTAATGACATGAAGACAAAAATATAGAACAGTAAATACAAATATATTTAAAATGTTTATATTGAAATAAATACCTGAAGTATCAAGTACTAAATTAATACTTGAAATGAATACTTTTAAGTACCAGGGCTACATGTCTGATTTAATTTTCTCTTAATTTTCTGTGTAGAATTAAGTCCAGTTGTCAGCCCATGTAAAATAACTTTCAGCTTTAAAAGTTTCATTTAGTATGTTTCATAGGTTGAAGACATACTTTCTCTAGACTAATAAGATGAGCAAAGAATATATGCTTTGCTACTCCCTGTAGGTTCTCCAGGTCCCCATCGAATCACTAGGTCGTGTGAGTTTGGGTTTTACATACATTCCCCAAACTCCAGTGTTTATGACAGTATTTTTCTATAGGTTGATACTTAATTTCCCACTCAAACAAGTCTCTTGAAGTCATTGAGACTACTAATACACTTTATATTGGATGTGTTGTTAGGACCTTTGCTAAATTAGAGACCCTAAGTTCTCAACTTGGAAATAAGTGGAGTTAATGAGGAGTTCTGGGGGGCTTTTAACACTTTCCTATGTCAAAATTTTAGTCTTGATGGTGGTGAATTATTTGACCGGATCACAGATGAAAACTACAATCTAACTGAACTGGATGCAGTCCTATTTACCAGACAGATTTGTGAAGGAGTCCACTACTTGCACCAGCATTATATTCTCCACTTGGATCTGAAGGTCAGTAGCTCATACTCTCTGCTGTTTAGCGATGGTGGTTTGGACCACTACAGAGTCTCTAATTACAAGAGCTGCTTCTCATTAACATGGACTTAGGTCATAAGGAAATAGACTTATTTAATTCAGTAGCTGCAATAAGTGGGGAGCTCTAGACATTCATTACATTTTTTTTCAGTGTCTATTTGGTAGCTTGCTCAGAACAGTGAACAGGATTCTGTGCTTTTGCCTCTCAAATCAGAAACTTTTCAGCCTCTGTGGAACAAAACAATGTCCTTTGGACGGCAGTGGAAAACCCACCCCCAA
The DNA here is from genome assembly GCA_013400835.1 of Zapornia atra. Classification (NCBI taxonomy): domain Eukaryota; kingdom Metazoa; phylum Chordata; class Aves; order Gruiformes; family Rallidae; genus Zapornia; species Zapornia atra. The sequence goes on along the minus strand of VZTU01029354.1, from coordinate 16,556 downwards.
ACCCCTCTTCGGTGAGAAATGCCTGCAGTCTTCCCTCTGCTTCCCCCTGCCCCTGGCAGCTGTGTTCAAATTCCTATTTGGTCACCTTTCTATTCTTTGTACTTGTTGCTTACTACCTGGAGCTGATACTTACTACCTGGAGCTGAACTGAAGTAAAATAACAGTGTTTTCCTAAAGGCCCTTTAACTGATTTTTTTTTTTTTTGAACAAAAACCCCACCTGAGCCTCTTTTTCTGCTTGTTTATCCAGCACCTCATGCAGCTTGCATTAGACCTGGCTGCCCTGTAGACAGGTCTGCAGCTGTAGTAAGTTTGGACACTGTCATCCCCCCATCCACACTTTGAAAAACATCCTCATCGGAGAAAACAAATTTTTGTCATTGTAGGCAAACCAGAGGAGGCGTTTGACGTGTTTCTTGTGGCTTTTTACGGAGTTACTTTTACACTTTGAGTAACTTCAGTGAGTAGGCCTCAGCCACCAGACTGACGGCCATTTTATGCAGACAGGCCTTGCTGTTTCAGAATCTACTTGGGATCTGTGGTGAAACACAGGAATATTGTACAGGACCAGAGGTTACACTTCTTTATGGGATGTCCTTTCACTGGCTCAGTATGCCAGTCAAATCTTTCTCTCCCCATGATAGGAATAGAAGGAAAAGTATGATATTAAAAATAATCCTTAAAGTCTCTGAAATATTTATACTCTTTGGATAGATCTTTCTAAAACAGTCATGCAATTGACTCAAAATATCCTCTTTTTTTCTTTGTAGCCTGAAAACATACTATGTGTAAATCGCACAGGAAACCAGATTAAAATTATTGACTTTGGATTAGCAAGGAGGTAAGGGAGTTCAGTTATGAATTTATTTTAAAAAACCCACAAACCAAACCCACAAACCTCTGACGTGTTTTTTGGTTCTTCTTGGTGAGGGGGTTATGCATTTTGGTGGCTGTGTGAATGAGCTAAGCAGTATGCTGCTGCAGCCATGAGTTTTCTGCTGTGTGCATTAATTATCTAATTACTTCATCAAATAACGTTTCTGTTGGGTAAAGCTATACCACTGTTCTAATTATCTCAGAATGATTCCCTATGTAGAGCTTTACTCTAGAGACTCCACAAAGGCTCTCAGAGACTTCTTGACTGCTGGGCTTCATTGCACAGGTTCAAGTTGTGGAAATTATCTGCTAAAGTTTTTATGTAGATAAGTTGATTAAAGGGAAAAAACCCCCATGTTTGAGCCATCCCATGTGGAACAGGAAACCCTCAGAGAAATACAGACTGTTCTCCATTCTTTTACTTCAGTCACAGGAGCTTGTTAAAGGAAAGTGGTGAGTCAATTCCCCTAGAATAGAAAGGAATGACTCCTGGTGGTATAACAGTAAGGACACCAATGTTTCTCTATTTCTTTTTTAAACTCTTCAAGGCTTTTGTTAAGCCCAAACCCAGTACATTAATGCATAGATGTACCTATGGGTATCTAAGTGTCTGTACAAGGACTTTTTTCTTTATGAAGCATTATCTGAAAACAGAATTGAATTTTGTTTGGTTTGGTTTCTTTTTTGTTGGTTTGAGTTTTGTTTTTTTTTTTTTAAAGACAAACTTTTACAAAAGCAGTTTTGAGAACAGTATGTTCCAGGAAATAGAGATGCAAAAGCAATGGTCTAATAGCTTGTTCTGTCTCTTCACAGATATAACTCCAGGTGCCATCAATGACAGTTATTACTGGTTCCTTTTCCTATTCTTTCTCTTTTAAGCAATGAAACAATAATTTTCTCCTTATGTAGCTGTATGGATTACCATTTGCCTTGTTGCCAAGCCCAAATAATCCTCTTCAGAGTCCCACCTTAGGGGTTGTATTGTGCTCATGTCTGTTAGACAGACCCTTACCTTGCGCTGTAGCTGAGTACATCCCACTAAGCAAATGCTCCTGGAACCTGTTCCAATGGAAGCTTGTCTATTTGGTTTATCTTGGACATCATCTGCTGGAAAGCATCCTGTGGAGCCTGGCAGAGTACAGTTGCTCTGTGGGGGAGGCCTTTGCAAGTTTTATTGCTGCTGTTCTTCCTTCTCACTTTGCTCTGGCAAAGGGCATATTCACCTGAAGTCACAGCAAAGTTCACCGGTTCCTTTTTAAAGTCCTTAATGCTGTTCTGATTGCCTGGGGAGTCTGCTGTACTTGCTCTGCCATGCTCATGTGGCAAAAAGCCATGCCTTGATTTTTACAAGTGTGAGGTGTGTTCCCCGGCTTGCTCTCAGTACTGTTGTCTCCCTCTTTCTGGTGAAGGTACAAACCACGTGAGAAATTGAAGGTTAATTTTGGAACTCCAGAGTTTTTGGCTCCTGAAGTGGTGAACTATGACTTTGTTTCCTTCCCAACGGACATGTGGAGTGTAGGCGTCATCACGTACATGCTGTGAGTAGCCCTGGGAGGGGTCGTGGCCACGGCACCAAAGGCAATGCAAGAGCACCCCAGTGCAGGGTATCAGCAGAGCAGGAATGCAGCAACCCCTGAGCCTGTCTGGGTGTCACTCCTAATTCACCCTGTTTAAAAACCCAGCCTTTAATGCAAAGGCATCTCACAGTGCATATAAAGTCTCTAAACAAGAGTGTCCTCTGACATATGTGAATATTCTCCCTTACCACCTTGCTTAGCAAGGTAAATTGGCTCAGGTTTTTTACTCAGAAAAATTGTCCAGAGCACGTCAGAATGTTGATTGCATTCTTGAGGCTTGAATTAATCCTCAAATTTGCAATTTCATGATTTTCTTAGCTTGGACTTGGTAAGCATCTGCACAGAGGAATTAGTATTGGGTGTTAAAGGAAAAATGTGATGTCACAAATAGGACAAAAACTTTGGTGTTTGGATGGTAGCCATTGGACAGTCTGTTTGTCCAAAATCTCTGCTTCTGATCTGATGACTTTGCATGCCAGAATCTTTCATAGATGCTTTCTGTTAACTGGCTACATTTCTGGTTTAAACTATGTTAGCCAAGTCCCAACTGAATGAAGTAATAAATAACTGAAGCAATAAATCTGGATAAATTAGAGACTAACTGACAAAAGTGTGCTGTTGAGAGTTGTGTTTAATTCGGCCATAGGTGGGCATGGGCCTGCACTCAGGGAAGGTCTCGAGTCCCGCTAGCATTCCTCACTGGGAAAACACTGCAGGATGTTCCGAGATCCCCACTGAATTTATTTCCTTGGGGATCTATTAACAGTGCTCCCTGATACAGCTGAGTGAACAGCTGGGGGAACACTCACTTGACAACACTGTCTTGCTCCAGACTGTTGGCTTATCTTGGCAGAGATTGAGAAATGGACACCCCCACCCCCCCTGCCCCCCATTGCAGAAAGTCTTTCCATAAGCTAACAACAGTTATAAAGCAGAGGATTCATAGAAGGAAAAATGCATCTTGTATATAATAACTACTTACCTCCCTCTCCTTTTTCTTTTTTTTTTAAGACTTAGTGGCCTGTCCCCATTCCTGGGAGAGACCGATGCAGAGACAATGAACTATGTAGTCAATTGCAGCTGGGATTTTGATGCAGAAGCATTTGAACAGCTCTCAGAGGAAGCTAAAGACTTTATTTCCAGGCTGCTGGTGAAGGAGAAAAGGTACCTCTTTGTCTGATTGTGAGGACAGGAGCACCTAATAACATTAGGTGTCTAGTTCCTGTTAGACAACTAATTGCATTGCAGCCAGCAATGAGAACCTAGTACACGACACTTGTGTGACATAGACACTGTGCTTGCTGGGCAGTTCCTCAGTGATTCAAAACCCCACATTAAACGGAAGATGTCTGGGTACCTTGGCTGAAGAAAGTTGCTTTTCACAATAGCATTAATACAGGCAGAACAGAGGAAATCTGGAAGGATTTGCTGTGTAGAAGTCTGTCCTCAGTATTCTTCCTCTGAGCAAAAGCTCTTTCTGTTGTTAACTTGAGTCTCACAAACCCTGACACAAATTGCAACAGTCTGGTGAATGCCATGGAGGATGAATGGAAGCTGCAGCTGTGAGAATGTGCACTGTTCTCTTCTGAAGTAGTTTACCTGCCTCTGGTAGATACTAAGGAGCGTTTGGGACTTGACTCTGTTTTGCAGTTTGGCTCCACTGAAATAAAAAGTGATTGCACATATGAAATGGTGGGAGAAAATGAGGGTGGTGGTGATGTCAGACCATGGCTGTGGGGCCGAGTGAGTAGAGCTCTTGCTGGGTAGTGATACCAAACTCATCAAAACAGAAAGTGATGCATATGGTAAAACAGATTGTGTGTTTGAGGGGAATTAGAAGGAGTGCTTGGAATATTAACAACTTCCAGATCACCTTAATTGGACAAATCAGTCCTAGTACTAATTGCATTTTGAACAGTAAGTCATATGAAAAGCTAAGAATAAACTGAGCTTTAGCATGCTGCCAGCAGGAGACAGCAAAAGGGCTTTTACTCAGACTGTGATGATGGGATTGTAAACTTTGCAATCTTCAGTTTTTCTGTGTAATGGGAATAGGGATTGCAGAGGGACACCATGCAAAGTCTGGTGAATGGAAAGACTGTGAGAGAAGAGTATTGTCAGGGAGATGCTAAGATCAGTAGTGAGCTGGCCTGGTTGCTCACAAGGACAGCCTATGCCCTCCTACAGACTAGGCACCCAGACATGCTGAGACAGTAGCTCTGGCCATCTGCAAGATCTCTATCTACCTCCCCTGGCTACTGAAATTAGGTGTGTGCCAGCAGGAGTCTTCATCATCATCTCAGCGACAGCTCAGACAAGGCTCGGGAGTCAGGAACAGGCTTTTGTTTCAGGGTAAAGAAAGACAAATTAAAATACTTCTTTTCATAACACCTTTCTTAAAGTCTTTGGGTAGGCCTTCACATCTGGGCCCACTGGTGAGTGGTGGGATATATTGTATGCTTAGCTTGATCCAAGTCTAGAGTGAATAGACAATTGTGTGTGTTGTGAGGCTCAGGACAGACAGATACCACACCAAGTGTTTTCTGTCTGCCCTGATTCTCTTAAAGTTCTGCGTTCACGTAACAAAATGATACTTACACTGATGAACCTGTGCAGCTGCTGCTTCAAAGAAAAAAAATCTATATTCAAAATTAAATCCTAAAAAGGCAAAATACAGTATTTAAGCCCAGCTCAATCAACCCACACCAGACCTACCAGCGAATTTTCCCACCATTCGCTCACCATTGGCACCACTGGAGAGCACAGGGTGTTGTCAGCAGCCCGTGCCCTGGGCAAGCAGCACCTCCACTCCCTTGTGTTGGTTCATCCGGGGCGGTTTCTTTGGTCAGCACCTGAGGAGCACAGGGCACTGAGCAAATGGCAACGGGGGCAGCCAGATTCACAGAGACTTCCTTCCCTGCAGCTGCCGGATGAGTGCAACCCAGTGCCTGAAGCACGAGTGGCTGAACAATCTGCCTGCCAAAGCCAAGAAGTCCAAGCTTCGCCTCAAGTCCCAGTTGTTGCTGCAGAGTTACATGGCTCACAGGAAATGGAAGGTAAATAAAGCCTGGAAAAATCTCCTTCCAGAGAGCAAATCAGCTCTGTGCAGGCAGAGCTGTTCCCTCCTTTTCTGGGTGTTGGCTCACTTCTGCCCACAGGCTTCTGTCTTGGATGTCAATTTTTTGGAAGTCTCATTTCAGTGGTAAATTGTTTTCTCCTGCAGAAGGATATTGCTTCTACTTTTAGTAAGTTTGGTTTCAATTTTTACTCCTGATTGGTGTTTAGAGGTTTTTACATTTTTTGTTTCCAAGTTCAGAGGCTTCAGATGCTAGCTAGCTTATAGTAAATGGTTTTGCACTTACGGGATTTTTTTTTTCATTGATAATAGTTACATTGTTCTATTGTTATTGTGGGGTAAGGATACAACATAAGGCAGTTCTGTGCCTCCCATTACAGAGAGAAGCGTGTGGGAGAGGATAAAATTAGGGTTAAACCCCCCCCAGAGGCCTCTTCAGGACCTTTCTGATAACCTTTAGTTTCAGAACTAAATTTGATATGAAGAAGTGATAGTTAAGAATTTCTGTTGGAGCCCCCATTGGACTAGACTGGGTGATGGACCCTGAAAGGTGAACACAGTGATCTTGTTACAGATAAGCCTGTGGAAATTTGAGGAAAACTCAGTGGGAACCATTTCATTTTCTGTTGCCACAGGACACTTGTCATTCCTTGTGAAGCCCCTTTGGCTTACACTTTTTCCCCTTCTGCATCCCAACTGTTTGGTTGCTGGAAGTTCACAGTACCAGCAGTAACTGGTGGTTCCCCAGCACAAAGCTGTCATCCCTGCAGCCCACACAAGGTGTGGGGCACCAGGAAGAAAAATCCAGAGAAGGTCCTTTGCCTCAGTTGCACTCACACTTGGACTGTTGTTTTGTTCACAGAAACATTTTTATGTGGTGGCTGCTGCGAACAGGCTGAAGAGATTTCAGAGCATGTCTGTCAAGCTTGCATGAGCTTGCATGAAGCATCTGCCACTCCTGGTGATGGACATAAAGCCATGGAAGAAGGACTCAGTGTCTTCAATAATTTCTACCCCTTTGTTTTATAACATAAGGTTTTGGGTCAGTCATTCTCAAAAATATTATGTGTGTTCGTGCTAAGGTTCCAGAAGTGCTTTGAGGAAGAGGCACCAAAACAATTTCTGGAAGAAGCTACTTTGTTTGTTTTCACAAGTTTTTAGTTGCTGTACATAGTGATAGAAACACATGGCTGCTACTGGGGCTGACTTCTTGCTGAGGGCTTTGATTCTGCAAAGTATTGTTGGTGTCTTTACACCAGAAGTCACTTTGTCAGTTTTACGGTTTCTCACACCAAGCATGGGATCTCTAAAGACTTTCTTCAGGACTGGTGCATGGTATCAGTTTTAGAGTGATGCTGCAACAGTGGCACAAGTTTTTCTCTGGGTGTGTGTTACTTAGAACAAAAGATACTGGATATCCTTATAATTTTTTTTTCCAAGAGATTCATTTTTGCCCCCCAAACATGATCATGCTTCAGTGCAGCTACTCAGAGGTGAATCATTGGTGGGTTGTTTGGCTGGTTTTTTTTTTCCTATTCTACTGGCTCCTTTAAAAAAATTCACTGCACAGTTAGGAAAGAGGAGGAATCCTTTCTTGAGGCAACTTAAGTTGGTCAGTCCATCACTGCTTTTTCTTGCAGCGAGTTGAGTGGAGTTGAGCTGAATTGAACTTTTGGGAGACAGGTGAAACTGCCACAAATAAAAATCACCTCATGACTGTTGGGTCTATGCAAAAAGATCTCATGCTGTCCAGAAACAAATTTCAGACATTGTTTTGTGTATTTAAAACTTGTAAGTTCTTCTCATGGTCTGTGACTGCAGCCCATAACTTTGTAAGTTTTAGTTTGAGGACTTTGTTTTGGGTCTCCTGACAACTTTACTGAACTCTGAGAAGTCAGTATGGTGTGATGTGCAAAATAGGTGGTGTTGCTGTTCAGTAGCAGGGAGACGGTGTGTTGCCAGACTGCCTTTAACCCAGTTAGGAGGTTGAAGCCCTTTTTTCCCCTCACTTTGATCTTTAACATTATACTTTTTCTTCACATTACTAACTTATTTTGTATTTAAAACTTTTCCCTGATGTATAAAGAGTTTGGAGCCATTTACAATCTCTCAGCTAAAAGTGTAACATTATTTACACTTGGTTTCCTTTATTCCTGTTCTAGATTCTGCAAAACTCAGCATGAGCTGGATAGGCTCTTAGGAAACACAGAATCCAGTACTACTCTAAATAGCTTGCCAGCAAAGGCATCAAACCACAGCAAAGCTGCCTGTGACTTTATGGACTTTCATGTCCCTTGATTTAGCAAAAGTGTTGGCTGCTAATGAGGAGGTTGTAATCCTGACTTACACTAGTCTAGTCACCTTTTCCACTGTTAGGCTTCTCCCTTTCCATAGTCCTGAATTCTGGACTTCCACAGCATTTCCAGAATCGAAAGGGAGAAGAAGAATTAAAATCAAGTGTAATAATCTTGACAATGTATCACCTTCTGTGAAGGCCCACTTTTGTTCATGTTTTCCTTCCACAGTGGTTCTGCATGCTAAATGTGATTTTATTAATTGGTCTGTATATTTCTGAATTAATACTAATAAATTCCATTAAAATGGAATAAGCCTATTGCTCAATTGTGGTTTAAATCCCCACACCAAACAACCTGAAAGCATCTCTGAGTAGGTCTTAACAACATAATGCTAATGTAGGAGGCTAGATCCTCTCCCACCCTGAGGGCCCTCTGCTACGTATTAGACTGGGCTTTAAAGGGCAGACACTTTGTTGCAGCTCTTACTCAATGTGGGTTAATTACCCAATATTTTCTCTGCACATCAAGCATTAGTTTTCAAGTCCTTTCCCCAACAGTTACAGCTCCGTTTCAGAACTGTCATCTGGAATGAAATTAGCTCCTGCTAATTAAGTTGGCTTCAAATGATTTCCTTTTTTGTGTTGGGAGGAAAAGTGAAAGGAAAATGGCCAGAAGGTTTAATTTTCCAGCTAATGGGTGCTATTCCCTCTTCTGGTTTTGTAAGAGGCTAACACATGGATGCTCACTGCTGTCTTGTATATGCTTCCTCTCCATTTTCTACAATGAGAAGGTGCATCTGGCCAGCAGGATTACTATTTTGCTCCTAATAAGAGTCCCTTCCCATTTGGCAGCCATCACACAATTCTGCAGTACAGTGAAGCCACCCTCTGCAGCCTTACAGGGTGTTTCACTGTGTCCTGTGCAGTTTGTTTTCAGCTCTGCAAAGAGTTCAAAGGCCAAACCTCGGGTGACCCACAAGTCAGTGTGACACCAAGAACCAGCTCCATACACTGGTATCTAAAGCAGGTAATGGTATCAACTATTGTGATCCTGGTGCCATCGGTGTCACCCTGGTAAGCAGGGAGCATGCACAGCAGTGAGGCATTCAGCAAGCCATTAATTTACTGCTGAGAAGCTCAGACAGGGACAGTGTTTCAAATCTAAATGCTCAGATGTGAGAGACCTTTGGTTCATAGGGACACTTGAGGTTTTCTGGGTTGTCTTGAAAGGAGGGTTCATAAAAGTTAACTTCTCTTTGCACATCCCAGGTAGAAAACATGAAAGAAATGCAGTTACACTGCAGTGTAACTGTACAGCAGTGTTGTACTGCTAAAAGTAATGGTTTTCCTTTCAACTGTAGTTTGAGCGGCTGCAATGGAAGTGTTGGGCCACAGGTGTCCCTAAGAACTACAGGGCAGGGCACTCTACTCTTTCCCAGGTTCTGCCTGTGAGATGCACAAACCTCTATTACCTGGACAAGATCCCTGTCCCTGATTATCTCTGGGTATCTCCCTTCTCAAAGCACAGGCCTCTCTTGTATGTCTTATTTTTGTGCTCTAAGGGTTTTACATATGACAGGTGCAAATAACCTGATGTCATGATACAGACCTTTTTCTTCCAGCATTTTTATTGCTTCTTGGAATATCTGAGACCCCTTACAAGTACAAGAGACTTTGGTCCCATACAGTTCATAAAAATAAGTAAAATTCATTGACTAAACATTTCTTCAACAGTAAAAAAAAAAATTAAAAAAAAAAATCAGTCTTAATTCCTCTGCTGGTTTTGCAGTTTAATGAGGCACTGTTAGTCCCCTCCCTTTTTTCTGCTGACTACTCCCAGCCAGGGGCCCAAGAGTATAAAACTGACATTTTATTCACTCTTAACTCAGCATTCTTCTTGCAGCAAGAGAATGAAGCTATTCTGTGTCATGCCACAGCTGCTCAGGTACCAGCCTGCGGAATGGTCAGAGAGGCTTTTGTAAAATCACCTCAATTATGGTGTCATTTACTTAAAATAACTTCTGAAATACTTAAAACAGCTAATAAATAAAATCAGCTGGCTACCAGGTCGCTATCACTCCTATGCTATGGGAACTCTTAGAGAAGAGGGAGAGTTAAAATTATGAGCAAGCATCAGTTGTACTACTAGGTGGCACTGCAGAGACAGTACTCCTACTTGTCTCTTGTGCCTTAGCAGCATTTTCCAGGATCTTCTTTTTCCACTCTTCATAGTCTTGCTCTGTTTCAGTCTTTGGCCGTTTACATGGCATCTCATCATCATCTTCAGATCCTGCAAGAGAAGAGGGAAGCCCATCACATGCCATCATGGACAATGTTGCTGGGAATCACCAGGGCAGTGAGCAAGTGCATAGACACAAGCAGTGGGTCTGTCATGGTGTTACCCTGTGGTCTGCTGCTCCTCTCACCTGCCACAACAGTCACCTCTTCATTAGTTATCCTTAATTCTAGGGCTACTCAGTGTAAACACCATTGTCCTTCTGCTGGGTTCCATTTGCCCTTTCACTAGCAGAATGGAGTAAGCTCCTGTGAGCTGACTGCTATAGCATATTACATAACTAAAATATTGGGCAGCAATAAAGCTCTGAACTTCTCTGGTAGAATTTAGTTCATAGCTAAACAAAACTTACCATCTTCCTTTTCACAGTGCTCCAGGTTGGTCTGCAAGCTTTCAGGTGCCTCTGCAGCCAGTGGAACATCATCTTCTGAAACCAGAAATAAGTGCTTTAATCTTGAATGGTGTTTAGGGCCCCAAGGGTGGTGCTCTCTGTGGAATTCTTTGACAGCAGTACCACCTTCCCAAAGTACTGTCTCCTAGTCAGAGCAGCTCCCTGGTCCAGACTGATGCTCATCTGTACACACAGAGGTGCTAGGACACTTCACAGCTTCCACGGACTGGTTGGCCACTTTAACTAGCGCTGCTGCTGATTTTCTAACCACAATGTGGTGTTCATACCCCAAAACACACTATATTAGATTTCTGGATTGCTCAGGCAGGATTATCAGGTATTACTACCAGAAGAGTGAGGTTTAGGCTGGTTAGTCCTGCAGCAGAGAGGAAAGCACAGAAGTGAGTCAGTTGAAGCAAGAGAGGTAGCAAGATGTTTATGTTAACGTGTGTGTGATGTTGCCATGTTAACAGGATGCAAAAAGGAGGAATCCAAGGTAAGTCAGGCAGTATGGGAGAAGCAGGGAGTAAGTTGCAGCAGCAGAAAAAGCAAAGAACAGTGAGAACTTGAGAAAAGAGACTTTTTTCTTTTGGCCTTGCCACATGCTAAGCTGTTTGGATGTCCCCAGAAGCTGTGACTAGGAACTGGGCTGAATGAAACAGGTTGGAATGGATGGGCAGGTTTGGCTGGCTGGGGACAGTTAAGTGATCAGAATGAAATCACCAATGGAAAAGGATGAGGTGCTGTGAAGCTAGGAGATGGGCATGCTGCAGGGATAGAGTCAAAAACTTACTGCTGAGCTGCTGGCTTATCTTCTCCAACTGATTGCACAGCCGGTCAAATATGGCTTTCTTCACTCCAGATGTAGCCAACATTTTAGTTTTGTCTACTTTTAGCTTCAAACACCTACAAGAGAAAGTTAAATTACCCCTGTACAAAGCAATACCCCAGCATTAGAACTTAGGCCATTTCCTTCCTCTGAGAATGGCTGCTGCTTGGTGCTCAGAAGTAAGCTAGCAGCCATTCCTGCACCTGAAGCAGCACCTCACCAAATGCCCTGCAACTTCTGCTTTGTACCCCCACTCAGTCTGGGGGGTTTGTTACTAAAGGGATTATGTCATGCAGATTAGGCTGAGGGGCAAGTGCTAAACACTTCACAGCTACTGCCATGGCTATGTCCTAATGGAACTGTCCACAGCATCCGATTACACATCAGGGAAGACAGGCTTCATTTATTTGAGGATAAATAACTCAAGATCCTATTCTGCATAGCTGATAATTCTGCTTTGTCCTGAAGGCAAATACAGTGTAGGTTGGAGACCTCCCTGTAAGGAAAAGCCTGGTTTGCTGCAGCGGTTTCCATTTCCAGAAGCAGGGCAGCAGGATGTGCTAAGCAAGACCCTTCAGACATACTCAATGAATCAGCCCCTTACATTGTAAGCACCGTTTCTGTTTGGTGTCTCACTGGGCATTTGAGCCCATAAAACATCCCTCAATCTGTTCTCACCTGCATGCAGTGAATAGTGCAGCTGTTAGAAAAAGTGGCTTTGAGAAATCAAGGTCCATTTGTTGTGCTTCAGAGAGGCTGGATTCATACCTAAACAACAATAAAAGTGATAATTACATAATGCACGAGGCTGCTGAAATTAACTTGTCCCATGGTATTCAGCAGCTGTTGCACAGGTCTCCTGTGGGATACTTGTTCCTCTGCAACCCAGTCAAGCTACAGCCAGGGAACAGCAGAAGAGACTAGGGAAAAGAAGGGGATTGAGATCACCTCTGTTTTGAATGAAAAGTAGGGATCTAGCTCAAGGCATGTCAGAAAAATTAATTTCTTGTGCTTCCCATCCACACAGGACTCTTATCTCTATATTACATCAAAAAGATACAATGAGATGCTTCACATAAAACCATACTATAACAGAGAGAAGAATTAGAATGTCTTTGATTCCTCTAATATGTGTATTACACAGTTGAAGGCTTAGATACAGAAAATATATGTTGGATGTGCAGCACTAAAGAACTTATTTGATTGTCCACCTGTCCCCAAGGTATTTTGTTTGGTTTAGTTTGCATTAGGCACCAACAAGCATACAGTTTGCTGGCCTCACAGCACTTAAACACGTGTTATCAGGGTGACTGGACTCCAGGACAGAGAGCTCTTCAGCAGCTGCTCCTGTTACAGTAGATGTTGCAAAGTGCATCATTTTAGTGGTATCGGTTGACTCCCCATTGAAGTGTTCTACCTGTTGTTTCTACGTGCATTTTAAGAGATTGGCTTCTTCAGAAGGGAGCATTTGTCTCTACTGAGCATTATTCCTGAGCTCTGACATGGTCAGCAGCTAAATGGAAGACAGGGTGATGCCGTGGACAAATACAGGGTCTGAGGCCTACATCTTTTATAGCATTCCCAGTTGAAGGGGACTCAGACAGTGATCACAGGCCAAGTCCTCCTGACACGTATTCTAAAAGGTGGCCTAGACAAATGTCAGTGCCAAGAACTCACCTCACCACTAGTCACTGGGAGATAGCTGGCCCTTCAAACCATCACACTCTTCACACAACAGAGAATCTTACTGGTGGTTACCAGTGTGTTCGCGAGAGCTTCCTCACCTCTGCAGTAGTTTTGAAGCAGTGCTCACTGCCTCTGTGCAGCAGAATTGCACAGCCAAGTCTCGCATTCCCAGCCTGGGGTTCACCTCTAGCAAACACTCCAAAGACTTCATGGAGCTCTGGTACGTCATCTTGTTCAACCCAGAGAGTTTAACAAAATAGCTCTTTCAAGAAGACAAAGACAAACACCAAGAATTAGCAAGACTCCTTCCTGACATCCAACCCAGGCAATCAAAACAGATCAGGGAGAAATTACACAATGCCATGAAATACAGTTCAGTTGCTATGTTAAACAAATTTGTGCCATGAACGATGCACAGGGAAAGATTAACTACACAGGAATGCCACATCTTTTAATGTAGTGTTGCTTTTAGATCATGTAATTGGAAGTAAGGTTTGCCCTCTTTATCACAAGGTGCTTAAAAACACAGGTAATCAAGATCTGGGCAACCTGAAGAGTGAAGTTTGTCATGTCTTGTGGGGTCAGGTCAAATTAAATCCTCCTCTGTGAATGGAATCATAAACATCTTGTATCCAGTATTGTTTTGGCTGCTTAGTGCCATTTACCTGGCAGATCTACAGACTGAGGTTTACAGGTACCACCTCAGAGGGGGACTCCTTGGGGCTGCTGCTTCCCTCCCGCAGTGAAAGGGACAGACGTTAAATTTAACATCCTTGCCGGTAGTACTAAAAGAGCACACATTATAACAAAGCAAGCTTCATTTGCAAAGTGGCTACAACCCTGACCTCAAGTGGCCCTGCTTCAAGCTCAGCGCAGTGAAAGCTCTAACTCAGTTTAGCAGCGCGCTGGCTCTGGGGTACTGCCTGTCGCTACTCTCCCTTCCCCGATCCCAGCAGGCTCTACACCCAACAGCGATGTCAGCGGAGCTACGGAGAACGCACCAGCCCGCCAGCTCATGTCCCGGTATCTTACTTTGTCAACGGGCTGTTTCATGAAGCTCGCTGCCAGGTCCAGGCACATCACAGCGCTGCCTGTCGCCGTCATCTGAGCCATCAGCCCCGTGCACTTCACCTGGGACAGCCGCAGATACTCCTCAGCTTTCCTGCAAAACACGCAGCACTGCGTCCCGCTACCCGGCCAGCTACACTGCCCCGCGGCACACCCAGCCCCGCAGCCCCGGGGTGGAGCCGAGGCGGGCCGGGCGGCAAAGCAAAACCCGGCCAGGCGGCTGGAGGGGGCGGGACGAGCCAGCCTCGGCCCGGCGCACACGCTC
>VZTU01029352.1:327-15200 GCA_013400835.1 Zapornia atra | reverse complement strand
TCCGGAATGCTGTCCCCCTTGGACAGAATACTTTTTTTGTAACTTCCTTGTAAAATGACTTACCGGCAGTGTTTATGTGATCCTGTTAAAGTTTCAATCACAAAGCATTCCCCTTCATTGAGACAATATGCAAGATCTTTGTCTTTGCATGGCTTAAAGTGCTCAGATCGTTCAGTGGAATACGTTGTAGTATCTATGGAGAGAACAAAAAGAGGAAAGAAATGCTGTAAGGCTAAGCATTTAATGTTGTTACAGTGTATTTTAAATAAATTTGTCCAAATTCGTCTTGGTAACACCAATTGATCAAGACAGACTAATTAACAGAAAGCAAAAGCATAGGGAAGCAAACTTCAATGGACTGCCATATTACCAGCAATCAGGGGATCTTAAAAAGATCCACAAAGAGAATCTTGTATTTGGAAACTTTAGCAGAAAAACAAGCCAGACTGCAGCAAAGTTCAGTATCTTTTCAACAATTTCCAATTTCTGAAGTATGTCTTCTGTAGCAACATCTATTTTGAATTCTTTAACCAGAACCCAAAATAATTTTCATATTAACACACTAAAATATGGTTTTAAGTACAACACAACTTTTTTAATGAAAAATGAGCAGCAGTAGTTACTATATTAACAGCCTAAAACCCCTCATAAAACCCTCAACAATTAAAGGGGGGAAAAAAAAGACAAAAACCCAGGGACAATGCTAATTTCATTCACTAATCACAAAATTTGTTCCAGAACACAAGCAGTATGTCATGGATTGTTCCATTTCAGGTACATCAACTGTAGGTTTCTGTACAAACACTCCCATAACAGTTGAAAAGATTGGTTATGGTTTTGGCTGTAACTTTGACATATGTAGTTGGATAATAAGATTTGGAATAGGCTGACAGTATGTTAGAGTGAGCTCTCAATCCCTTCTTCTATTATATCTCTTTAACCTTTCCAATCAAGTTGGATTAGTGAACAATAAAGTGGTATTTTCAGAGGAAGATGTCTGATTGACAGATGTTTTAATTTTCTTCACTAAGATGATTTTTCTAATGAAGTATGATTTTCAAAGTGTGATTTCCAGAGAGCCATGGAAATCTTCATATAAAGTCTTAAATTCTCAAAATTTTAATTTCTACTTGCTTGGGGGGGGAGAGGGAACGGGTGATGGGGGAAGGACCAGGATATAATAAACTAATACATAAAAATAAGGGAACGTTTCATCACAAAATATACTATTAGCTACTGTCAAGGCAATGTAACTGTGCTCAAGGCAGACGCAATCTTGCAAATTCAAAACATTCCGTAAATACATTAACTTGCTTTTTGCTCATAACTGGATACAAAGTAAATATTGAACAAGCCAACACCAAAGTTGAAATCCAAAACACTGAAATACAAGATACCTATCAGTACGGTTCTGCAAGAAAATTCAGATAATTCAAAGAATCTTTCATACTAACTGTATTTAAACATACTAAGGGGGGGGGGGGAAGCAGTGCTACAAGTTTTCCTTGTTACCCAGACTATGTGAAAATTAAGACATTTGAAAGTTATAAGAAAATCCACACCCTAATCTTTGTATACAGCTCCTTTATTTTTTCCCCCCACACCCCTAGAAAGAAAACATTTGAGTTCAGATTTTTCAGTGGAAAGAAAAAAGTCCTGGAAACAAATTCCCCCCAGTCTCCCTTCAAATGGTTTTGCAGATTCAGAATGAAAAGTTGCCATTTCCCCTGACAGCAGCACATTCAAAAAAGGTGCAGGCTATATAAAGACTAGTATGTTTTTAATGACTGCAAGCAAACCCTGAAAAGAAATGTATCAAATTGTATTTTGGAAGCAATACAAGATGTTTGTAAATGCTAACAGTGACTAGCACATCACTGGTGACATTTCAAGAATGAAGGAATGCAGATTTTATGTAACAAAAATATCTGTAGGTAGACAAATGGTAGCCCTGTTGCCTTTTAAGGTCAGTTTTACACAGGAGAACTTAAATGATTATTTAAACATTTGCTTAGGTAAAAACCTAAATATAACCAGAAATAATATATCAGGTTTAAATACTGAAGATAATATTATCTGAAAGCACTTGGGATAATTACCAAAGGCTACTAAAACTGTTTGAGCAGCAATTCAACTCAATCTGGCTTTAGAGAACGGAACACTTATATTTGTCAGCCTGCTCTGAAGAAACAACCTGTACAAATACCCTTACGAAGGCAGTCGCATTACATAGACCAAAGCAATCTGAGACATCCCCCAAGGACATGAGCAAAGCTAAGGAGACAGTATCACAAAGAGAGTCTTTGAGGTAGTGATGTACTGAATTCTCAGAGCACTGTTTGAAGTGCAGGATACTCCTACCATAATTAACTCAAAAATACCTTGTCAAGGTCAGCATTTTAAAGTTTTAAATATATTCGTTAGAGGTTTTGTTCTGATTTATTTTAATCGCTTCCCTCTTCAATATAATTCAAGATTAAATCAAGTTTCAGAGCAGAAACTTTTGCCAGTTCAGCAGCAGCAGAGCAGATCACGTGACATTTTATACTGGCAAAAGCACCACAGAAGAGAGCTACAGCAAAATTTATTTGAGTACGAATAGAAATGATCCAAGTAACTGGATTTCTCTGCCAATAAATTGTTCGCCAACAGCCACTGCAGCAAAGCAGCCTTCCAGAACCAGAGTGTCCAAAAGTTCTACAGGAGTGCCTCGTGCTCTTCCCCACACAAAGCCATGTAGGGCTGCAGTCAAAACCTGCTCAGAGCCCCCTCTGCTTTATTTTATAAACAAGCATAAGTTATGACATTTGGACATGATTTCAAGCTTTTCTTATATTGTTTCAAGTTGCATCTCTGCTCTTTCAAATGAAGCACAAGAGCTGTAGCAAGGATGCCGACAGCTTGCTATGACAGCCTTGGAAAGCACTCAGTGAAAAGCACACAGCAATTTGTAGCTTTTAATATTTTTTTTTAAAACAAATAATGTCTCATTAGAAGTCAGTTATAGCCTTTTCTGTCTTGAATATAGGCGTGCAGGTCCAACAAGGTCGACGCACATGGAAAACATCTATGTGCAGCTGACCTCTGGTCTGCAGTGATCAGATATCTTACCTACAAAGGTCATTCACTAACGTTCAAAAGCTCAAAGGCTGTGTTACTAATTGAAATCCTAGATATCCCTAGAGCTGTTTGGCACTTTCTGCTGAATATGCTCACATACAGGATATGCGAGTTTTCTGAAAGGTTACAATCCTGCTGTTATTTCATGTTGCGCTCATGATGAAGAACTCAGTTACAGCTTCATTAAATATTGAAAAAAACAAAACCTAAAAACTTGTTCTAAATAAAGCTACAGAAAGAACAAACCAATGAAAACCAATGAAAAACACTGCAGAGACTATAGTTTTCTTGATTCTTTTTCTAATAAATAATAAATGTTACTGTCTGATTTGCTCTCTCTCAACTTTTTTTTTTTCTTTTTGGACTCCTATCAAGCACATAATTGACTTTTCCATGGTGGAATTTTCCTTCATGACCTCAGAAGCCTACTAAGTATCTACCATTCTATTGTGGCTTTTTTTTTTTTTTACATCATCAATAAAACCTAGGAATTGATAAAATTACTAGTATAGCCCCTTAAATTATTTTTAGTCTTTGAACATGGATAACAGACCCAAACATTAAAAGATAACAAAAGAGAACTTCTGTTCTGCATTCACATGTCCTTGAATTCAATGTGTAAATGCCAGTAATCCATAATCCCTTAAGGTCATCTTTTCCCCTTTTTTAATTGCTAAGTATCCAGGTGTTCCATGCAAAAGCAGAAGGGGCTATTGATTTCTACCAGAATCTCTCCAACTGAACTGGAATCAAAAATTTCTAGGCACTTTTTCTTGCCTTATCAGCAGCACTTTGTGCACGATTCCCATACTCCAAAAATGGATATACTATTGCCAAGTCTGAGATATTCACTTTTTAATTATATGAACAAGATTTCAATTCACATTCCAAAGGAAGGCTTCAAGAGCTTTTACTTAGAAGCATGGAGTTTATTAAAAAACCAACCAAAATGCAGTTGCTTGGAAAAAAAAAAAAAAAAATCAGTAAAGTTCTCAAATGTTTTTATTTTGTTAAGGTCTAAAAGCTTGGTCTAAAGAAGTGTTAGTGACTTTGTATTCTGCTCTCATTAATCCATTTCATCATGTTTATAGCAGCACAGGATGGCTTGTTATAGGTAATTTACTGAATGATCTTCAAGGCATAATACAGAATACAATGAACACTATCTCCCCCTACAAGGCTACCAGAATTCTTGTTTCCAGTTCTGTGCTCTGATATTAACAAACCTGTAACTGCAAAGGACAAATGCAGGAAAAGAGCAGATGCAAGATTTAAAATATTTTTGGAAACACCAGCATGGGTGACAGCTGTTTCTGTGCAGACTGCAGCAGCTATTCCCTTTGGCCTAAGAGGACTTGAAATGAGAAGATCCTGCTTAACTTCCCTGAAGTCACTAGTGGAGTGGCATACAAATTCTGTATCCATGTAGTAACATTCTCTTAACATCATAGGTATGGCAACTACTTAAATATTCCTCCTTGATAATGTGCTATGTCTCTATATTTGGTGTAATATCAGCACTTACACAATGAAAGACCTTTTATGATTACCATTGGGTATTAGCAGCTTTACAGATTTCAGCATCAACATGCAAACTAGCTTCTCCTTTATTTTTTTAATCCATTTATAACTGATATTACTGTGAGAGCCACTGACGTACTGAGGCACCAAAAAAGTGAGATGCTTATTTTAAGTCACTGATCCCATTTTTAAAAGCACTAGAAAAAAGCCAATTATAAACCAGACTTCCTCTGACAAAGCAACTTCACTTACAAGAAAAGCCTTCTAAAAACACAACCTTTTTTTTTTTCTTTTTTACAATATATTTTTATTAGCATATGGACAGTTAAATTTTATGTTCGGTGAAGTCAATGGCAAAATACTTAACAATGGCTCAGCCGGCATAACCAGGATTCCCTGCATTTCTTGCAGGCTCACAGAGTGCTGCTCTCCTGATATTTTAGAATTATGCGGTACTTCTACTAGAAAGAGTCTGGCAAAAAATTCAAGTGACAAGCAGAATAGTTTATATATTACTTTGTTTACCTGCAATACTCTGAATCTTAAAAGAGAGCCCATAAGCTAAAGTGTTTATTCCTGTGCTTTCAGAAGTGAAAGGTGAGTAGGGGGAGAACATACCAAGTCCTCACAAGATACTCATTAAGGGAGAAGGAATTGAAAACTGTATCATTTGCAAGTGCTTACAATGTTTTACCATGGTAGTTGATTTCTAGAAATTCAAATTTTTAGAATTGTAACAAGGTTCTTGCTCTAAACTTGAGATGTTTGTATGCATTTGTCTCATTAAAACCAAAAACTTAAACCACAAAAAATTGTATTGTGTTTACATAGACAGTTTTGTATTAGCTAACTAGCAATCGAGTTCTGACTGCTGATGATTCAAGCAGCTATCCTTTCGCAATTTTGTGCCCAGCAAAATTTTATTTAATACAATAACACTTATAAGAATTTGATTGCATTGTGATAAAAAAACAAAGTTATGCTACGGATATGGGAATACTCAGAGCATTTCCATTATCCATCAGATTCAAATGAATAGATCTGTAGCAATAAACTGATAAAGCAGCAGATGCATCAAAACATTGTCATTTACACTAGCTGGCCTCCCGGACAGATTGTGGAGGTAGCTGAAATTGGTATCAGTGAGAGATAGCCCAATTTTTTTCCCTTTGTACTTAATTTAGAGGATTATATAAAATAACTCATGCAGTATTAACTCAAGAAACACATTCCCGTGAAACATTTCTCTGGCGATACAAACAACCAACATCCTTGAACAGACTGCTTTTCTCCCCGTATCAGCAGAGCACAGCATCACATCCACAGCTGCATAAAAACAACAGCTCAAGCTGCAGAAATGTACAAGGAATTAAGGAGAGTCATCACTCCGAAAAATCAGCAGACACTCCCAGTGACTCCAAAATTAATTCAAGCATGACTTCGTTCTAGAAATAAATGTTCACATTTTCCAAATGCTTTATCAGTCTGAAATCACAATACAGAAGTACTAATCTTACCTTGAAAAATATATTACAGTATTTTCCTCAAGCTACTAGTCCATTATTAGCAAAATATTATGCGCTATTATAACAACTGGCTGCTTGCTGCAAAACTCTTACATATTAAAGAATGTCTTTTGTTTTCAGGACTTAAGGAAAGCAAACCACACGGCCACTATTTCTAAAAACAACATACAAAAAATGCACACCTAAAGGCATCTTGCAACTGATGTTCAAAAGCAGAAAAGCAAATAATGCTAGCATTGCTTCGGAATGTGTTATCTGATCACATCTGTCAGAACTAAACAGTGAACCCTGAATACCAACGAAGCTCATCTATATATGGGCAGAACTGCACATCAGAGGCTGCATTCTCCTGTACCGCTCAAACCGAAATCAGTGAAAGC
The DNA here is from genome assembly GCA_013400835.1 of Zapornia atra. Classification (NCBI taxonomy): domain Eukaryota; kingdom Metazoa; phylum Chordata; class Aves; order Gruiformes; family Rallidae; genus Zapornia; species Zapornia atra. The sequence continues at coordinate 8,653 of VZTU01029352.1, read as the reverse complement.
TGAACAAACGGGAGATGAGTCAGGAAAGAGCCCCGTGAGACACAAAAGGCCAGGGTTTTTCAAAAGTTCAATATCTAGGAGCCAAAGAAACAGGAGTGACTAAAACTCTAAAAAGGTTTCAGTATTCAATGTGAAGAGTTATTTTGAAAATTGAGTCGTGACAGTTCTGACGGGCACTCTAGGTGCAGAGTGCTTTTGCCAATCAGACGTGTATTCAGATGCCCTCTGGTAGAACTTCTCATTAATTGATCTAAAAGAACTCAATGAAAAAGTGGGGTACTGGAGATTGTTCCAAAAGTGGATCAACCATCCCCTACCAGGCCTTCTCTCCACTTCAAGCCCTAAGGAGTCTGTCCTGTCTCAGTATACTGACATCACTGAAGTCACCAAAAGCTCTTGAGATTGGATGGCACCATTGCACCAAGAGGGGACAAACCCTTTTGAGAATGTGGAAATAGGTATTAGAAGTCATCTCCAATAGATAAAGAAGTTGAAAACCAGTTAAATTAAGTGTAAGTAAAGCAAATTTAAGATCTTTGCCCTATCTTTGGAATGTGGTGTTACAATCATTAATTACATGTAGTAAAAAAAGTCCAATTAATAGGGCTCCAAATCTTTTTCTTTTTTGTATTGCCACAGTCTTCTCTCTCCTCCTGCTCATGAAGCACTGTTTGGGAGTTAAGATCAAAGGACAAAGGGAAAGACAGACAATGAGAGAAACCTTGAATCTTGATGCGCATGCTGCTATGTGCAGGTAGTTCCTCCTGCACTCACATGCACCACAGATTGGAGGTAACAGTGCTGGGATGAATTGTAGCCTAATTCCAGCAGACTCCATGTGTAGCTGTGTCATGTTCTACATCATCTGATTCCCATCACAAGTTAGATAACAATCTAGTTTCTTTACTCTTTATACAAGTCATCATTTCCCAGCAATAAACCTTCAGCAGTTCATTCTACAAACTCCAGTCACCAATCCAGGTTAGGCTCTTCACTTATGTAAAAACTGCACAAGAGATAACTATGAAATGTATTTTCATCGGAGAGATACTGGTAAACAAGGAAGTTACCTTGTAGTTTAAATGTATTTCAACATAAACTGAAAATTTAATTCAATTACCTACTCTTCTCTTTTGGATGAAGCAATTATCAGCTCTATTTTATCAATAGCGTATCAAACAGCCCTTTCCCTCAGGACATGATGAATGCAGAGGGGAGAATGAAAGTTTCTGTGGGTCTCTGGAGAGAGGTGGGCACCCTGTTCTTTCCCAGCCTACTATATCCTCCCCACTCAGGAAAGCTGAGGTGGATAAAAGTCTGTGGCACCTCAAACTTCTAGTTGCAAGATCCTGGACACTGCTTGCCTCAGCTCTGGGACATTACCTGATCTGACCTTTATCATTGCTCGCATCCTGCCACCCAGTATTTGCTCTGCTGATGCTATCACCAAATTAATTATGCCTCTACAGCTGATAAACCTTTACCTATCCTTAAGGCACATAACTTTCACTGGACAATTGTGGGTTTGTTTGGGGTTTTTTTTGACAGGGGCAGGAGGAGAAGTAAAAGTGAATAACTTTTTTGGCAAACCAAGCTGTTGCCCACATTTTTCCCACTAAAGGATGAATAATTTAAATTGGAAGATATCTCATCAGACCTCCTGCTCAAAGTACAGTTACATTTCATTTTAAGATCAGGATGCTGTAGGTAAGTCCAGGTGATTTTTTTAAAATCTCCAAGGATATTACATGACCCCTTATAGCCACCTGGTGAGTCACTCTCATTGTCCTTTTTTGCCTTAAATCAGACTCTGAGAAAGGGTAAGGTAATACCCTGGAGCTGATTAAACAAACAACAAACCAAAGTAAAGGCTAGGCAAATTGAATAGTTTCACTGATTTATGAAACAGTTCCTTAAGAGTTTCTTAGCAGAAATTAAAAGTTCAATATAAGCCAAATAAAGGATGGGAACAGGTTTGGGTGCTTTTTATAACATTAATGCCCTTAAAGAGCATTCCAGTATTATAAGAAAATGAGGTAACATTTACCATTGCAGGTATGCCTAAACCACTTACTAGCCCAAAAATCCACTTTGCTCTTCTTGTATGAAAGGAAAAAAAACACTAAAACTGGTAACAAAGGTATTAAGTGGTGAATGTCCTCACCAAGCATCAAGGCTTTCTCAAATCACAGATCTGTTATCAGTGATGGGCATAGTGTTTTCAAAAATCTGTTAAACTAATGATGAATGCTTGAGCACACATTCACCCATTCATACTAGTGACTCTTTTGACTACTAAGACCTCTCCAATGCTTTTTTTCTTACATAGTAAACATATCACAGATAGCAGCCAGGTAGGCTGTACTATTGTAAAATAACAGAAAATTACTATTAGTTAGCATTCAATAGCGATAGAGCAAACATTATCAACACTGAAGCAATCTTCAATTCCTATGAATAACTGTTTTGTAAGAAAATTCTTCTGGGAACAAGTATTTTGTGATTTACAGCTCATTAAGACCATCTGCACATTCCTTAAAGTGTGATAAGAATTCAACTACTCACCTTTGTATTTTAAAAGACTTAAATTATTCCTTCTAAACATTCACAAAATAACAAAGGCCGAAATGGAAAACAGAACAGTTACGTAAAAGACAAGGAACAGACATTATAATACAAATGTCTTAATTGTCATGATGCTTAGTAATCTTCATTGCAAAACCTGAAGTTATGTGGAGATTATTTTTAAACCTTTTTAAACTTTAATAAGTTATACATAACTTATCCAGACATGACTGGATATGGAGAAATGACTGATTTCACGGAGAAATTAGAAGTGGTACAACTATAGATCTGCTCAGACTTAACTACAGCAAGCAGTTCAGAGCAAACATGCTCGTTTTTCTCTTATTAATATAAGAATACAACTCAGGGTCCTTCACAAACAACTTTAAACCATTTCAGCCCTGAAGACCTGGACATTTCTCAAAGGACTGGCTATTTTTTCCAAAAGCTTGTGGTTTGCGTGCGTACACAAGTGGCACAAAGCATACACAAGAGTGTGAAGAGGTAAATATTGCTGTTTAGTAAGTGTAGAGGGTTTCAGATTCCCTAGCTACTGATAAAAGGAAAGAAACACTAAAACAGATAACAAAGGTAGGAAGTTGGTGAATGTCCACACTGAGCACCAAGGCTTTCTCAATGACAGATCTGTAATAATCATATTTGCACATATTTACATACAAAAAGTTCATTTGAAATGAAGTATTGCAGGAAGTGGGCTGGCAGGCCAGGCTCCAAGGGTGCTGATCAGTGGCTCTGGCTCAAGCTGGCAGCCAGCCCTAAGTGGTCCCCACCTCCTCCCCACCCTCCACTCAACTTCATGACCTGGGCAGTGGTGTTGAAAGCACGGTGACCCTGCAGCGGGTGGTGAGGTGGAAATGTCAGAAGGAAGAGCCATTTTACAGAGAGACACGTACAGGCTGGAAGACAGGGCAAGCAAGAACTGTATGAAGTTTAACAAAGACAAGTCGTGCACGGGGGATGGTATAACCCAAGAGCCCAGTACAGGCCAGGATTTGTGGCTGGGGAGCAGCCTCACTAAAAGGCACCTGGGGGATCTGGTAGGCAACAAGCCCATAGGTCAATGGTGCACTGCTACAGCAACAGAGGCCAAGTCAGATCCAGGTCTGACTCCATGTGGGTGTTACTAGTGGAGAGAGAAACATGATCATCCCACTCCATGCTTGCCACGCTGCACCTGGTCTATGCAATTCAAAAACAGACATGGACAGGCTGGAAAGGCTGTAAATGACAGCCATGAAGATGATCAAAGGGCTAGCAAAACTGCCCTATGAAGAAAGGCTGAAGGAGTTGGGTCTTTCCTCCCTGGAAGAGAGAGGGAACTCAGGGGAACTCATCACAGCTTTCCAGGAAAGGGCAGCTACAAGGAGGACAGAGCTTCTCTCTTCGCAAGAAGCCACAAGGGGCAAGAAGACATGAGGCAAAAAGTAAGTAGGGAAGCAAGAGAGATTTCATCTTGGTATACAAGGAATTTTTTAGTAAAAATAAAAAAAACCCCACCACCAGAACAACCTCCCCAGAGATGTGGATAGAGTCCCAATCACTGGAGATTTTCAAGACACAACTGGACAGGCCACTAGATAATCTCATCTAGGCTACCTTTTCCATGAAAGGATGGAGCAGATGATCTTTTGACCAGCCTGGGCTGTTTCATGCTTGTAGGATTTATATTCAATTTCCTTAAAAGTTGAACAGGAATTATCCAGTACTATGTTTTCAATCTTTAACTAATAAATAAATCGCTTCTTGCACTCACTGACAAAGTTCTGTAGGCTAAAAAAATAGATACATAATGGAATAAAAGCTATACAGGGAAACACCTCACATTAAAATGTGGAAATATCAATTATAAAAAAAGCGATGAGTAGTTTGACTGGCAGCATGATGCACTTTCTCCAAGGAACTGAAATAGGTCAAATAATGCGTTGAATGCAAATTAAGTAAGAAATTAAATTTTAACCCCAAGATTGTGCATATTTTTAAGGCATGCAATCTAAATTTTATTCACTATTGCATTTATCATTTTGACATCCTTGTGGGGCAGACATGTAAAGTCAGGCTAGGAAACACTGACATTACTCTCAGCATTTTCTTTCATAAAGAAACCCACATAACATATATATATATATTTAAATCTCATTTCTTCACCTTGACTCTTTTAATTCAGTCTTCCAGAACCAAAAAGGGATAGGCATGAGAAGAAAATGCCTTTGCAAGGGTTCCTTCATTCTGTACCACTCTGTTCCTGCATACTGCTTACCTCACAAGATTTATCTCATTCTCCCAGGTAAGGAAAACACTTTTCCATCTGTTTCTGACATGGCATTTGAGAAACATGTGCTGCAAATTACCCTGACCTTTCTACCAGCTCACAGCATTAAATACTGCTCAACTCTACATGCTTGCATTTTCTAATGCAAGTAACTAAGTAAATTACATGCTTCACCATAGTAAAACTTCAGCGAACTATGGTAAGAAAGAACCATCAACAGAACCTGAGTTAGGTCTGAATAACTAGAGGGTAAGGGTATCATACCTAATATCACAACATTACACAATTATTTTGTAGCATTTCACATGATCTTTGTCTATTTCATAAATCCTTGGGCTTTGGCTCACATTCAAATGAGGTTTAGTTGCATCTCCCTCTGATCTTGGATTTAACAGAAACAATATTATAGGTTTAATATCCATGATTCCTATCAAAGTCATTGCCTAATAACAGACAGATTTTTCTCCTAAATTCTCTGCAATTGAGACTGTTACACTGGTACAAAAGGAGTTTAAAATGTTGGAACCTTCCTGGCTTGACTTCTTACTCTTAGACAATACACACCCTTGGTGCAATAAAACATTATACATATAGTCTTGATAACTGTGAACAAAAGGAGCAAGGGGAGAGATGACATGGAGTTTACAACTATAAGGAAAGATGCTTTTGTAGATACACAGTTTAATACACTCTGAAATTTCTCCTTTGACCACGGCCATTATGAATAATATCCAGTCAGGGCTCTTGTTCTTATATTCAATTTCAATGAGCCACAGTGCTCTGCAAAGTTGTGTTTGGAAGCATGCTCTCTGCATGCAGCGTGGTCTATAGTTCTAATTTCACAAGCTGTTTGCATACTCACCCTGAATAAAGTATCATAGGTCTTGTATTTTATTGACTCAGTGCTTGATTAGCAAGTTTCATAAGATGTAATTATTAGTTAAAATCTGCATTTCCCATTGCAGTGTGTTTAATTCATTAATTTTAATGTTTAATTAAAAGTTAATATAAATTTTCTTCTTAGACTGCAGGTGTTTAATGGCATTGCTGACTGGCAGGCAAGAGAAAAATGCACGCAGCTCTTTTATATACTGAGATGATTATAAAATACCAGAAACTCAATTAATACAAAAGCTAGCTAGTAAACTAACAAGTCATCCTTGTCACTCTTCTCTGCGTTTTTCAAGTTCTGTTAGCTCCTCTGAGACCTAAGCACCAGAAGCACACAAAGCACTATAGCCTTACAGTCTGCCTTTATTCAGTGACAAAAAAAAAAAAGCCTACATACTATCATCTAGTTCTTTTCTAGCTATCCCTCACACATTACACACAAAGACATTAAAACATTTTAGGCACATGCACACATAGGCAAAGAGAACAATCAATATAATGGAATTTTGATTACCATTAGCTAAAGAAATTAAATTTTCCCTCCAGGAAACACCCTCCATGGTGTCCAAGTATGGCACCCTGATTTGGTGGTAGAACTGCATCTCACCAGCAACTCCAGCTGCCAAAGTATTGTGCTGTTTTGGTCATTTCTGTGCATTGTATCTTTTATGCTTAATCCATTTTGAGCAACAGAACTACAGGTAAACACAGTGCTATGCAGTAAATACACTCTCTCTCTGCTTTCTACAGTATAAACTGCTTGTCTTGGTATGAGTTACGATTTTCTGGTTTTATATAACCTAGTCAGTCTTTACAGCACATTTTTCAACAAAATAGTTAGGATTAAAAGATTCTAGTAATTATTTAACTTCATTGAAGATCACAAAGAAGATGACCCTGAGAACTAACTAGAATTTTATAGTTCTTAAAAGCATTCAGGTTAATTTTCTATTCAGTAATGGCTAAATAAATTTTGTAGGTCTTATGCTTTACTCCCCCTTTCTAATTTAAGGAAAAATTTTATGTATTACTTTCAATTAAAGCTTTAAAAACCCCCTCTAATTTAATCTACCTGCCAAAGATGTATTCCCTCCAATGTTACCCAAACTCAGAAAACACAAAGTCTGCAGGGTGGGCTTATAGCAGTATAAATTCCAATGCTACAGAAACCTCAATCTTTATTCACACTTCAGTTAAAATGAAAACAGCATGACACAACAAGCCGGCCACTACTTGCATGACAAAAAGGGTAAAGCTGATGTTAAAATAACCAACAAATCTGCACTTTTGCAATATTTTATGAAATTCACTATTTCCCCCCATTTCATATTAGGAAAGGAGAATGAAACATCTGTAGCAGCTTCTCTTTGAATAGCACTGAGATGCACTCTCACCCTTCAGTTGTTTCCACTCTGTAATTGTTTTAGATAATACAAACTAAAAAAAATTGTACCAAACATCTTTCAGTAAAACTGTCTTTGCAAGAAACTAGCCTTGAAGTAGACGACAAAATTATTCCTGCACTAACTCAAATACAAGTTAACCTAGGCATTTACCAGTATTGGCTCGTACAAAACCTGAGATTTCACATGTTGAAGTTGCATCTTTGTCTTATTACTCAGATTAATACATTATAGAATTGAAATTATATCTCCTACCTTTGCCCAAATTTCTCATGGGTAATATCACAAGCACTTTGTACATCACTGTACCAGTTAGATGGTTGCAAAGCAGTCAGCTTTCCACTGCTAAACAAAACAGCTTGAGGTTCAACAAATCAGCAGTGTTGGCATCTGATATAGCTAAAGTAAGGGGGAGGAGAGTAGTTGCGAGATGGCACTGACAACTCCATTTCCACTTCTGTGCAAATTAAATGTAGGCTGGGGCACAGAAATGGAACATAATTAGACATAAAAAGTAGGACTCCAGGCTCTGGTAGACTGAGGATATTAGTGCAGTTAAAAAAAAGCGCCAATTAAACTTCGTAGTAGTTTAACTTAGAAACTGCAGCATTAATAATGCTCATAGAACTACAAGACCGTAGCAACACAAGTCCAGTCGTGGAAACGCAACACTGAAAACCTCCAATGATAGCCTAATTCCATTTTACAATCTCTCCTCATTGGAAAATGCATCATACTCACTACTCTAGTGCCACCACAGTGGCGAAAAGCATATACAGATGCAACAGCAATGATCACTGAAATATGAGCATACAATATGAGCCATTAACAGCCGAATAATAAAAAACAACAGAAGCAGTGCACCATCCTCTTTTTATGGTTTCTCGTTCTTCTTTAATGCAAATATATACAACATATGTAGCCACAACGGAATAACTCTTCCAACTTATATCACATACATCTTTCAATATGCTAACCAGAAAAATAAGCACAATATATTTGCAATCATCTATTGTGTTAGGCTATATTAAATGACATTTTATAACTAGTAGGAGATTTATTGTCTACTCAGAAGCTGCCCAATAGGCAGCTAACATATCATTGCTGCAGCTGTCTCCAAATTTGTCATGTTACAAAGCTGACTGAGACAGCAACTTTGTGCCAGAAGATTTTTGGC
>VZTU01029350.1:998-44041 GCA_013400835.1 Zapornia atra | reverse complement strand
TGTGTTACGCACGGTTATTAAACAGCTACTGAGTTCGGATGTACAAGTGTGATCCTGGAATAAACCCTTCCATCATTTTCTTTGCATGACCTTCAGCAACAATTGGCTGTTACTGAAGCTTACAAATATTGAGGAAGTAGTAATAGTTAGAAATAAATTCACTGTTGCAATATACTGGTTAAAAAACCCCACACAAATTCTGCAGCAATAAGGAAACTAATTTTTGACACTCTATGTCCCATTCTAGAGGAGAAAATTAGATGATTTGACAGAAGGAGGCAAAATCTAAGTTTACAAGTTCAGATCAAATGTTAGGAATCAACATAAAACTGAATTCCAACAAATAATGCAGTGTATGCTGGCACTGTCATTTTAGTCCACTCCTATGGTCCCCTGCCTATGTTTCTCACTTCCCTCTTCAGTCCCTGCTCCCACTGGGAGTAAATCACTGGTCCAGGTAGTACTCTCTGTAGACTATCTGTCCACCGAACAGTACAAATGCAGGCCACTCCCTTTCACTGGCTTTAGCATCAGTGTTTTGCTTTGATGTAGCAAACTAATATGGCATAAGTAACCATACCCACGCAGACACTTCACTGAAAGACAGTGAAAATGTCTGTTTAGACAATGGTTTCAGGATAATAAATCCTCTAAAGCATCAAGAAAAAAAATCTGGCTTTTTAATGGAGAACAACATATGGAAATCTCCCTGTGAAAGGGAAAATGTCATAGAAATAGCTTTAGAGCTGATGGAACACATCCTGTATTCCCAAGGCCAGGTCCTCAGCTGGTATGAACAGCTTTATCTGGTAGACTCTGACAACACTTGGATCCAGAGAAGAACTGCACTATTCTAAAACTGAGTATAACTTTTAGGGGCATTGCTGCCTAATTCGCCCCCAAGACAGTCCTCAAAGCTTCTTTCTTAATACAAGCATATTGAGATGCTATTTATGAGTTGTTGTATATGGCAGGGGCAAGGGGGACATCAAATATGGTCAGTAGTATTGTGGTAGCGTAGTGTGGTCTAAAGCACACATTGACTTTGGATATGAGGGACAGATCTCAAAAAGGACATGGGTATTTGCAGTAGGAGGAATATAAATGTCTAAGAAGAGTAATATTGAAGGGGGTGGGGCCACAGGCATCCATGTTTTCCTCCAATTAAGTTATAAACCTGTCAAATTTCTGGTGATGATTGACACAGCAACACTGTCTCCTTGGTTGAACTATGGTTTTCCTGCTTCACCTTGGAGATCTGAAGTTCAAGTACCAGTCATTTATGTATCTAAAAGCTGCTAGGGATAGCCCATTGAGTGGTAAAAGACACATAATTGGGAAAGATTTTTTTTCTGTGCTTTTTTTAAAGTGTGCTTGTCCTACAAGAATGGTAGTGGTCCTACAAGGTTCTGGTAATGGCCATCCTTCAAAATGCTATAAATTCTGTGGAATAAAAAGTTGTTATCCCCTCACATTCTATCCTTAATCCAACACGATTCAAAACTGCGAAAAAGAGTTTGTCTTTCTCCATCACATTTGCTTAGACACTCTTGTCAACTAATAAGTGTTTAATAGGTCTTTCTCTATTTGTCTCCTGGAACTGTCCTTCTAAACAGTCATGTGGCAATTAAAGTTAAAATAGGGAATACTGGACCCTTGCACCACAGACATAAAACACAATGCAAGTTCAACATTGTTCACAGAGAAAATCAATAGATCTTCTAACAAAGCAAAACCTTCAGCAGTTTCTTATTCCAACTCACAAAACCCTGTGGTTCAGCAAGTACAAGATGAATGGCAGATAGCACCGAGCTAATTTAAAGAAAACCACGCCAAAGCAAAATCCTCAAATGCCCTATTATTCCTGAAACCATTCAATTTACACATTAATTTGTCATTATATGTGGGGCTGTGCCCTATGGTTAGGACAGTTATTCTACTGATTAACTGGTACATCAATAAAGGCATTTAATGCATCATTATCAAAGCTTAACCTTGCAAGTATGTTAAAATATTGTTGTTAGTATGTTCTAAATTAATTAATATTTTATTAGGACAGTGGTTTATAAATGTACTTATTCCCCAGCCAATTCAGACTTCCTTTTCCTTTCTTTCCTTTAGCTTTGCTTTATTGCTCCAGTAATAAAAGTATGTTCCTCCTCCCAAGCCCGCACTGAATCATTGCACTGCGACCTTACATATATTATCCATACAAGAAGAGTCCATTAAAACCTTTCTCAAGACTTGGTCGCTTTCTCCTTACATATGTAGAAGCTCTAATATTGGCAAAATGTACAATCGGGTGGTTATGCTAGAGGGCTCAAGCAATTACACTATGCCAGTCTTACTGACAGTATGTTTCCACAGTTAAGAGAATCCCAGGCCACAAAATTTCCTCATGAGGAGATGCAGCCAACTAATACCAGCATTGTTGGTGTCTTATGATAATTTTCTCATCTTCTTCATTTACATATTTCTTCCACTCTACTAGCAGACTGCAGAAACTACTTACTGTAGCATCACAGAGGAAGACTTCACTATCATTTCTGAGTCTGTTTTCTTACAAAATAACTTTTTTAATCCATGTAGTAAAGGTGAAATAAAGCTGATGTTCATATATTGATTTCACTGAAGTACATATAAATTGTTTATTAGATGACACTCACAACTAGATGTTACATGTGAATCTAGCCAGCATGAATCACTGAGATTGAATTCATGGCAGTACCATGAAGACAGGATGCCAAGGAAAGTTCTCACTTTTCACTGCACAGTGGAGAACTATGGTTAATATAGCAAGAAGTTGTGAAGTAAAACAGATGGAAGAAACATTATGAGTGCTAGGGAAGAAGCCAGAGCAGTTAAGTAGTAAAGGGAGATGACTTGTTTTGCATGACATGCAGTCAAGATTCTGGTCAGATTTCTAGGTCAGATTTTATAAATATTAATTTTCCAATCCCATCTTTTTAACTATAAAACCAACATTATGACTATAGCCTCAGAGAGATTACTTCTGAGAATGGGTGTTTGTGGCTTGTCTGGCTTAGCCAAAATCTGAACTTTTAAAAAACAATTCTTTTTTTTAAAAAAAAATAATTTTTTACAAACAAGAAAACAAAGCCTAATAAGTCTACACAAAAGACAGTTCTGACTTGAGCCACACAGTTGCAGAAAGGGTGACCAGGTAGAGGGCTCTTAGTCCTAGGAGTCCCTGTGAAGAGAAGTTGGCCAGCAAGAGGCTGGAAAAATCAGAGGCTGGTCATTCACACAGGTCTACCCACAATATTTCAGGGTCCTTGTTGCATTATAGCAGTAATATATGACTGTAGTAACAAAAACCTTTGACACAGTGATACTGTGGCTACCATGCACATTAACCAAAGGATAATCTCCTCTTCTAAATCTCCAGCAGGTGAGGAAGACTTTAGAGTTGTTTATACAGATTATACGATTCATACAGGTAGGTGTAATGTTAGTGGAGCTTGTGAAAATGAAAATCACAAATATCTGTAATGGTGTCAGGAATGTATGACAGTTTGAAAAATTTCTTATAAATCTTTCTATAAGCCCCAAATCAGTCACAAATACAGAATATCTTTGTCTGTTTGACGTCACCACTTACAATTTTTCAGATACCTGTCAGCATATTCTTAAATTATTTTATCTCCATTGAGCCTATCACTGTTGTGGCTACCAACCTGAGTTATAGTCAAGAAAATTCCATCAAATTAGCAAAGGATAATAGATTATTTGAAGAACTGTTTTCTGGGTATCAAGCTCTTCCAAATTTCATTCTAAATGCCTTATCCGTGACCATTACAAAATCCTTCTCAGGTAATTTCTGGATATAATGGCATCAAGGAGAAAAATACAGGTTTGAATTGAGGGCCACTCTGCTGCTAGGACCTGATACAGAAAAAGCCTTTAAAGGAGTACTTTATTTGAATGGAGAAAAAATCTTTGATTTGATGTGCCGGAGGTGATGACACATTTAAATCGGTACACTTAAGCATGGGAGGAACCCCACAAATTGGGTTTCTGGGCCTGCTCATAAGCCTTTACAGTCCTTCTGATTCAGGGACTTCAGGACTTCTCCTCTTTCCCCCCCAAAATTGAAAATTTATCCACTGTTTGGGATCAGCATGTGAACAGACTTGCAGTGAGCAGCTAGATACCTTCACCCAGAAGGAGCACCATACTGAGGGGAGGCTCTGGCCAGCCAGCCTTTCAAAAACCTCTCTATCTTCTGTTTTGCTGTTTGTGCTGTCCACTGTACCCTACCAATTGCCAATTACTGCAGCAGCAGAAATAGAAAAGAAAAATGACAATCTCAGTGCTGCACAGTTTGGCAGAGCTACTGTGCCTAGGGAGTTTCCAGGCACTAGGTCTACAGCATCTACAGGGTTTAGAGATAAGTTTGTTGAAGTAAGGATAGGATGTGAACTGCCACTGAGCTCCTTCACTCTGTTGCAGTGCTGCTAAACAGCCTCATCAGGTCCTCCAGGTGGGACTGCCAAACATTTGCATGGGTGGCAAGCACAAGCCCCAACTGCTGACTCCGGTGTGCAAGCGAGGACAACATGTTTCCTACCTAAAGGTTCCCTCGTACCCAATTGTAATGAACTGGCAAAGAATCAGTGATAATTTGGCAGGGTGAATTCTTGTGGACTCAAAAAAGAGCTTTAATCTGATTTTCCAAAATGCAAAAAAAAAAAATGTAAATCATGATATCCTGTTTCAAAGTCTATTAGAACGCAGCAGTGATATATAGCTCAACCTGGAACCTTTCACAGTGACTAATATGCAGCTTTCCTGGTGTTCACTAGGATGACTGGTGATAATGATAATGATGAATATCCATGCAAAAATATCTGAGACTGTTGGAAAGCGGGTCCCTTTGACTCATTAAATATACAGGTTTCACCAGCAAGATAATGTGTCAAAAGCTATTCATGACGAACATAAGCTCCTGCTTTGTTTAAACAACTCAGGGTACTTTCAAAATGACTGAATGTTGCCTGGGGATTGCAAATGTAAAGCAAAAGTAAATTTTCCCTCCTTTAAGACTTGTCTTTACATTAGCCAAGAAAACATTAAGATTACTCTCACTGCAGTCATATGTCAATTTTATACTCATAGAATTTTGTGATGGTAATAAATTCTTTGAAAAATTAGTATCCCCAGTACGAAGAACTGCAGCTGATGTGCTCACTGCGTATAGAGAGAACTATGGCAGCTTACTTGTAACATTTAACCTGGAAATGTAAGAAATAAAGTAGCTTATTCACTGTGTAATCCTGACATAAACCAAAACAGACATAAAATAATAATATACAGTAAATCCAATGCATGGCTACGTGAAGCAGCAAGCGGATATGCCTGGCTCTTAACTGAGTTAATGCATAGGCTGATTCCTTCACGGAATGGAATCAGATAGTAGATAGTTAACTTCAGGCATGACGTGTCTCCAATATATTCAAGCCTGAAATATAATGAAACAGATAATTCGCATTTACCCAAGAAGGGCCTGTATTAAGTGGAAGCAAGCAGCATAAAGCAAGAATAAAACCTATCAGTGCCTAGGCGCTGCTTTTTTCTCCCAGGGAACTGCAAGAATCATAGAATCATAGAATGTGTGAGGTAGGAAGGGACCTTTGAAGGCCATCTAGTCCATCGCCCCTCAGTAAGCAGGGACATCTTCACTAGATCAAGTTGCTCAGAGCCCCATCAAGCCTGATCATGAATACCTCCAGGGATGGGGTCTCCACTACTTCCACTACAGGTACAACCTGTACCAGTGATCTACCACCCTCATATCGATGAATTTTTTTCTAATATCCAATCTAAATCTCCCGTTTTCTAGTTTAAAACCATTACCCTTCATCCTATTGCTAAATGCCCTTGTGAACAGTTCTTCCCCAGCTTTCCAATAGGCACCTTTCAGGTACTGGAAGGCAGCTATAAGGTCCCCGGAGCCTTCTCTTCTCCAAGCTGAACAAGCCCAACTCTCTCAGCCTGTCTTCATAGGAGAGGTGCTCCAGCCTTTTGATCATTTTTGTGACCTTAAAGAAGTTTGTACAACAAATGAATCATGAGAATAAAAGCACAGAAGAATCAGTGTTGCCAATCTCAAGTATCCTAATAAAGGGGGGGAAAGAAAGGAGTAAAAGACCCAAGACCAACCCCAATAAAAAAAAAAAACCTACATTAATAATTGTGAAAAATATTTTTTTCTCTAAAAGGAAATGACTGCATCTAGCCATTCATCTTCTAACATTGTCAGTACATGCTTCTGATTCTGTCTTAGAATAGCTTCTTTGGTATTTAAGAAGTGCCACTATTGTTTTCTGGTTGCATCCTTTATGACTGACTGCTTGTTGCTAATGTTAGTGTCCTCGGGGAGAGGAATCCTCCCCCTCTTCCGATCCAGTCTGAGGCCAATGAACATGAAGAGAGATGGCAGTTTGAGGGACTCTGCAGCACGGAAATATGTCCAACATGGAAAAAGAAGGAGGACTGCTCAGCAATGATATCTTTGGGTTTTCTTTCTGCCAGTAAGTTAGAAAGATATACTGGTGTGTGCATTTCCTCCTAAATGAGAATAAAGAGCTATCACAGCTCTTTAGTTAGTTACTTCAAACAGAAAAAGAATCAGGAAAAAAAAAAAGTTATATTCTTGGAATTTAAAATATTGCATATATAGTGCATAATAAATTAAGCACGTCTTAATTTGCAATATTGCACTAGGAAGGAGAATTTATCCCAACTCCATCTGCTTTTCGTTGTCCATTATAAATGTATTAATAAAAACAGGCTTACCAAATAATCTGACAAGGCCTAGATATAACAAAATGTAATCTACCTTTACAGTTATATGGATGTTCCTGCACAGCCCCTCTTGTGAGCTGTATCCTTGGAAGGCCTGTCCCTGGGTTGCAGCCTGCCCGTTAAAACTATTGAGAGTTTGAGAACCACAACTCTTAACAGGGAAAATGGGAATTTACTGCAAACCTTCCTGGTAATAAATAGAAGGGATCTCTCTGCACATACAGGACAATGACCTCTCTGGCCACCCTGCTTCCAAGCCATAAACAAATGCATTTATCTTGTGACCAAAGGTAACTTGCTGTTCTTGGATGAACAGCTTTATCCTGCTGCGCTCAAGGCTGCTTTAATGGCACTAACAATACAGACCTCATGGTACGTGCTGTGCTAACAGAATTGGGCCCCCTCTACATTACAACTCAACCAGTTGCATGATGTCAAAGCTAGAAAATCATTTTGTTTCTTAAAGTGGACAGGAGATGTGATTTAAACTTCCTGAGTTGGAGTCCTGTAATCAGTCATCCAAAATAAATTTTATTATTTAAGACTTACTCAGAGGCAGACAAGCTAAAAACTTATTTTTATACAATAAAAAAATTTATAGCCTCTCATAAACATGTAAATCACTTCTTCACACACATTCTGCACACTGATTTCTTTTGTTTCATATGTAAGACTTTCTGTTGTGCTTTCTGACCACGCTCAGCAGTCTCTTTGCAAACACCCCACACTGGGGTTTGTCCTTAACAGCACCAACCTAAAACTACTCTCCACACGTAAAAATAACTACTTCGGTGCACAGGTTGGAATTAACATGGAACACTCCACCTAAACTGTCCCACAGCACCCAACTTTGTGCGGATATGTGTCTACTGTTGCAGTTGTTTGCTGTTGCTTTGCTGCAGACGGGTGCAAGCACTGGTTGTGCCACCCGTGTCCTCAGCTGGGAGATGGGATGCACTGGCTTGCAAAAATGTTAACGCAGGTACATGACTCTCAGACTGAAACAGGAGTGCAGGAGATCACACCTCCCTCCTCACACCATCAGACCTATGAGCAGTTCCCAAATCATAGTAGCTCATGTCGTATGGGCTCCCAGCTGTTGTGTGCTTACAACACAGGGCTGTAACAACCTGTGTTTGGTTACACAAGATTACTGGGATGTACAGATGCCTTGAACATTTCTCCCACACAAACTGCCTGTACTCCTCTGCAAACTGTGGCATATGGACACAGCATAATGTTCACTTTTCTATCAGTTAACTTGCCTCACATGCAGGGGAAGTCTCGAGGGCCACATCACAGTGTCTCAGGGAACAACACTGGAGCCAGAGCAGGTGTATGAGCCTTTAATGTTTGACTAGACCTCACTCAGAAGCTCAGCAACAAATAACTCCTCTCCAGACCTAGCATCCTAGTGGGGAGGAAAACAACACTCAATGACATAAACCTCTCAATAAACCTTCCACTGGCCTTAAGTGTGTTACCACGTTTTCCAACTTTTATGAAAAGAAAGCTTTTTCAAGAGAATATTTTAAAAAATATTTCTGCAGCAGCCTGCTTCCATGAGTTCAGAAGAAAAACAAGAACAGTTAAGAACTACTGGACATGTCTTACTGGTCAAGGGCATTTTTCAGGGGAACAGGCAAAACCAGCTATTTTTATCTCATTTAATGCCCTCATGGATTAGGAAAATGAGCCAAGTCTCTTAGAAAGTTGTATTGCACTTAAATTGGCTTTTGCCTCAAAATGAAAATATTCCCTGCCAGCACATACAGAATATGAAACTTGCCAATTGGATGACGAGCAGGAAGAAGAAGATTGCAAATGATGTTGCAAAGATAGGGGATTAAAACACACAGCCTACTAGAAGATAAATGTATAAAGATTACTGCCATGCATATTTACTCCTGTGTAATCTGGAAATGACTGGAATAATCACAGTATTACTTCTACAGCTGCTTATGTATTTAAACATTTCTTTCCTGTTATTTTAACAGATTACAGGCAAATGCAAATATACGCTTTTTTCATGCTATCCTACCGAAGTGAAAAAAAAAATAGTCTTTTACTACTTTTTTCCTTTTGCTTCCAGGCAATAATCAGGCTTCCTCTCTGGAACTCTGCCCCTTTCAATTGTCCTTCACTTTGTAAAAAAGTGAGAACCCTAATCCTGAAAATATTCTTAGTTGTATCTCTGAACAGATCAATCCAGAGGTTAGATCAGATCTTACCTATCACTTGCAGACATGCTTGTAGTCCAGTTTGAGTCACTGATTTTTCCTAAGATGAGCCAAATTTGACTGAATTGAAAAAGTTTTAAGTGATTTCATCAAAGGTGACATATTTGCAACACTGTTTTCACTAGTTTCTGACACTAGTAAAGAAAGGATTTTTTTTTCCTCTACTCAAAGAATACACATAGCACTACAGAAATTCACTTCTGGATTTGGGAAATTATTTTTGGTTTTTTCTCTCGAAGTAAGTTTTTGGGCTAACAAATTCAAGTGAATTTCATATCTGCTGGGAGGTATTCTGTAATCTTCGTTAAATATTAATGCTGAACAAGAATCATTGCTTCTCTGGGCTTATAAAAAAATAGTTGTCCCTAGAATGTGTCATACAATTGTTCTTTTTTTTTCCCCCTTTGAGATTGATTTAAATACTTTTAAATATGACATCAGCCTTGAAGCTTTTCAAAGGAACAAAGACATATAGGTCAGGAGTGTGACAAAATGACATTTAAATGTCAGACCAGCACTTACTTTATTGAGATATGAAGTAATGTCTGCCTGTTCACTGAAAAAGTATTTAAGTCTATTTCAACAGATCAAAGAAAGTTCTCCAGTAATGATGTCTTTGAATAGCTCCATGAAGATGTAGAATAGAAACTGAGAGGGATTTGATGGGGAGAAATAGTGAGGAATAAAATTAGGAATTGTCTACCAGCGTGACGTGAAGTCAATATGACCACATTACATCTGTACTCACACACAGTATGAATTACAGCAAAGAAAAATCAAATAAAGAACTTACTTTTGTGAAGCACCACAGCTGAAAATTAACAGAAAAGATCAAATGCCACAAAGTTTGGGACAGAAAAAACTTCTTTAACATAGCTGAACCAATATTGCCTCCACCCATTTGTAATGAAAAGTAAACACAGAGGGGGCCAGGGACTATTGTGCTAAGAATCTGCCGTCAGCGAGGACAGAGGATGGAGAAAGGAAAACTGGTATTGAAATGCAAAGACGGAAAACTAAGTCCAAAGACTATTAAGTGGAGGTCTCCTGGAAGGTCTTGCAGGGAGAATATTACAGAACTGCATTTCAACTTTATATCCCCCAAATGAGGGACTGCCTTACAGCTTCCCCCTCTAAGTACTAATTTGAGGTGAAGTCCCTCTTCCTGGTTCAGGCTGTTCCAGCAGGGAAGATGAAATGGACTTCAACTCCCTCAAGCAGTGCTCTGGCCACAGGACAGGTAGCAGCGAGTGATGCGCAGGGAGTAGCAGTGAGTGATGTCTGGGCAACGCTTTCTTCATTGGTGCCATCAGCCATACCTACCTCCTTCTGTCACACTTTTAAAAGCAGGTGTCACACTCAGGGCAGGACCCTCAACCCTGGAAGAGGTGCAGAGTTGTTTCTTGACCATTCTTCCAACATCCTTGTATGTATGTGTGTTTGTGTGTGTGTGTGTATGTGTGTCAGCACATTGGAGTGAGGTCTGTTTCCGTGGCCTGAATGTCCTTGGCTGCTGTGGGACCAACGTGGAGGCCACTGACTCATTCTGGATGAGATACAGGTACCTGTCTGCTAAAAAGAAAATGGACCACACTTATTAGCTAATTTCTCCTATGCAGGTCACAGAACAGCTGTCAGCTAATTACCTTCCCTGACTGGTAGCCAAAGTTGAATTTCAAGTAGTGGTCTGCCCGTAAAAAAGTTTTAGAGTCTATTCCAAATCTTGAGCCTTTTTTCTCCTTCATTGTTGGGGTTGGGGAAGAGAGAGAGGACAGAAAGTTTCCATGTCTTCCCACAGATTGTCAGTTTTCACACCAGAAATTCATCCTTTAAAGTTGTTGATTATTTTATGGAAAATTATCAGTGGTTTTTTTATGATGTACTTAAAAGTTCAGAAACTGCGAGCCTGCTGTGCTGCAAAATACTTTTAAATTATGGGACAATCTGCATTCATGATGCGCCGTGAGTTGACAATATATGGATACCTTAACTGACAGGAGGACACTGTCCTTGTAGTCTGGTACACTTATTTTGTGCTGGCTCTGGCAAATGCAGCAAGCAGACATTAAATAGTGCAGACGTTTAAAATACCCGAAGTGCGTTTTTCATAGAGTATTATTTTTCACAAATATGCTTAGGTGACAGCTTGTTTAATATACACTGAATAATATGGGTCATGGCATTTGCCAGCAAGTGAGAGAACTCCACCAGCAAACATTTTATGAGGTGCATTACTACTTAGTGTTCACACCATCGTAATATTTACATTTCCTTTTTATTTGGTGAATTACCAAGGGCATCACTGTGGCATTTAGGGAACCCCTACATTAGGGGCTGTGCAAAAAGAGAAGCACCAAGAGCGTGCAGCCCCTAACATAATGGAGAGCACAAAACAGGGTTGGTCTTCAAGGGATGGGAGTTCTACTTTATATTTTTGGTGCCTGAATCCAAAAGGTTTTATGGACACAGAGGCTATTAGGTACCCAACCAACCCTAGCTGCCTCCGACTAGGAGAGGCTCACTAACTCCCTGAATTCTGGGGGCCATGTGCTGAGGTTTAACCTGAGGGTCAGCCTTGGATTCACCTGGATGCAGTTTTCTTACACGTAGGTCACTGGGTTAAGGCACAATCATTCTTAGAAGGGCTAGAGGAGGCAAGGGCTCATTCTGCCTCCTCCTCCCCAGGTATATTTCTAGAACAAAAACATGACCTTACAGCCAAGGCTAATTTAAGGAACATGCATACAAAATACTTTTGGGCAAAGCAGCAAAACATCAGGATTCTGGAATTCTGGTTCATCACATCAACATGCATATCCCCACATATCTATTTGTTAAAGTTCATCACCTTCTTATTCAATTCAAAATAACTCCACAGTAAACCATCCAGAATATTTTAAAGACTATAGAAAGAAGACAAAACCCCGCCCTCCATACCTTCATATTCTGGGTGGCTTTATCCCACACAGAGACATTCTTAGACTAGCAGCCGTACAAGATGTTGCATCCACATCGCCATGAGCAATGCCAAGATGAGGTGCTCTCCCAGAGATAAAAGCAGCATAGACATGTTAACACTGTGCCCCACACACACTAATAAGACCTGTCACTTGCCAGCACTAGCTAACACAGACTCTGCTTTGGGCTGACATAGCTATATTGTTCTCGAGGACACTCGGAGCAGTCTGGGGATCCCTGCAAGAACTCTGTTGCTCCGTTCAGACAGGACCACAGACAGGCACTATCAGGCCCATCAAAATGTTAAGGCCAGGATGTACCCAGGAACCTAGAGGCAGGGTGAAAAAGGTTATGCTAGTTTGTGAGCATGGTTCTGATTTCCATCATGTTCACAGCCTCATCGTTCAGAAGAAAAATAATTCAGATGATGTGCTGCTTTAAGTGTTGTTTTCTATTTTTATTTTCTTTTGCTAATGTTTGGTTCATATTCCCCTATGACATCACTGGTTTTGAGTTCAGCTCTCCAGAATGAGCCCAGCATCGGAATTTTGAATTTGGGTCATAGATTTTTCAATACAATTCGCTTCTGACACAACATCCTTGAGATTGTCTGAGGACAAGCAATGATTTTTTTAATCTTTTTTTTAATTATTTTTTTGCAATACAAATTAACACCTGACTTACTGAGCTTCACCCACCATGACACAGCACTGCACCACCACAGCTGCCAATCAGGATGCTGCCAAACACCGATTTTGGAGCCCAGCACCCCAGCAACCATCAGTGCTCAGCTGAGTCCTATTGTTTGGACCTTGTAAAGTTTGATCGATTTAGGAGAGGGCAACAGAGTTCCTTTGCTATTTGTTCTGCAAAGTGACTCTCCAAATGGAAACTACAGGCATGACAATTTTTGTGGACTGTTTTTCAAAGACACACACAAACATAGTGGCACCTGTTACTTCACAACGACACGTAACCACAGCAAGATTAGTCTTCTGGTGGTTATTTGCTCTTAGAAATATTGTGAGTGTGGATCCAAAAAGAGAGGAGCCTCTTCTATGCACTGAATTAACTCTGGGGATTGATTGCATTCATCATTATCTTCAGCATCCTACCTAAGCCATCAGGGTTGTCAAAAGAATTTTAAAAGATGATCAAATAGCCTGTTTCTGTTTCTTTGTACCCCTTTTTATTTCATCAACACCATCCATGTTTTCTAATGCCAATTAACAGGTAGGGAACTGAGACACAGAGAGTGAAATGATTTGTTTCCCATCTTGCAGCAGAAGTGGCAAAGGTGAGAAGACAATGAGGTCTCCTGGTTAACTGCTGGCCATTCGCCAGCACCACCACCCTGTCCCAAATTTGTCAGGCCTACTTGCTCAGTCATAAAGCCTCTTGCTTTCCCTCTGATTTCTTCATGGTGAAGTCAGGATTTCTGTCCAAATTAGCATTTTGATTTGGAGCTCTGAAATATCTGTCCTGACAAGTGGATGACAAGGAGTTGAAATAGTTTGATACACATTTGGAGGGCAAGCTGAAACCAAAAATTGTGACAATCCACTGGCAATTAAAATGTCTTTGTTGTTTTATTTGGTGGGCCCTGTTGGTGCTTGGGGAAACTAGAGCTGCCTGAATGCTTCTCATCTACTTGAGAAGACGGTTTGACGGGAATTTACTTTAGGCAATTTTGATGTGTGACTTAGGTCCTCTTTTTAACATGTCTTTTCTATGCACGCCCTCTGGCTTGTACAGACTCCTCCAACCTTGCCAGGCTTCTTTCAACAACTTACCCCCTTAACCTACACACACCCCCTTCTTCTTCCAAAAGAAAATCACTGCTAAATCTTGAATGGTGCTTTGCCTGTCCAGGTCCCACATCTCATCCTCTGAAGCAAGATCTCAGCTTTCTTGTAATACGTTCTTTTTCAGAAGAATTATGAAAAGAATGAAGGTTTGTGGATTTTATGCTGAAATTAATCATTGTACCATGTTTCCAACATTAGCCTTTGAACCTCTTCCAAACTGATAGTAGTTACATGGTATGGAACTTTTTTTAAACGTTTTTTTTTTCCTGGAAAAAAAAAATTCTTTTTATTGGTGTTACAGAATTTGTAATGATGGCATTTAATGTTCTCCACTTTTGAGGATCTTGATCTAAGCATAGCTACATAAATAGCTGGAGTTTTATTATTTTTCTTATGGAAAATTAAAAATTTATTTTACCATTGATAATGACAACTTCTGCTAAAGGGCGGTATCAGTCCACGAATGAAAATGAGAGGTAGCAAGATATGAAAAAATCATAATAAGGGCAAGGAAGTGGGAGTTAAAGGCCATACATGTTAAAATTAAAGGTGCATCTTTTACCAGTAAGATTGTTGAGGTTCAGCCAAGGTGTCAGCTGAGCACCATGCAGCAGCTCGCTCACTCCTCCTCCTTCCCCCTGCCTTGGGATGGGGAGGAGAAGGTGGAAGGCAAAGGCAAACTGTGTGGGTTGGGGTAAGGACAGCTTGCTGGGACAGCACAGGGAGTGGGAAATAACAGCAGCACTTAGAGCAGAATATACAGAACTGGTGACACACAGTGCAGCTTCTCACCCAACGGCACAACTCACTGTACAGCTCAGACCCATCCCAAAGCCAGACCATCCCCAAACCCCACATCCTGGAGCTGTGCCACCCTTCCTCCACCAGGCCCTTTTAATGCTGAGCATGAGGTCATTGCATGGAAAACCCCTTTGATTAGTTTGGGTCAGCTGTCCTGGCTGTGTCCTCTCCCTGGTTCTTGGGTGAACCCCACTTTCTCATTGGAAGGTCAGTGGGAGAAGCTGAAAAGTCCTTGACTGCTCAGCAACAACTAAAACCATCAGTGTGTTATCAACATGATTCTCATCCTGACTCCCAAACATGCATTACACCAGCTACTGGAAAGGAAATTAACTCTGCCCTAGCCAAACCCAGGACAAATTAATTACCATTACATTTCTAAAGAAACTGGTAGGGTCTCTAGTTCTGAGTTTCATCAAGATTCTTGTTTCCCTGGAAGATCTGCCACTGTGAAGCATGTGATCCTGGGCTTCAGTATGAGCGCTTGGACAAAATACCCTTATTACCTTGGAGGCGAAGCCAGATCCCTGGTTCCCATGGGACATCTCAAGGGGACCTTAAAGTGCTGCTGTTGGAGGCTGTTCCCAATGCACCCTTTCTGCAAGGCAACCCTGCTGATCCTGGACACAAACACCATGCTGCAAGAGGGTGGCAGATAGAGGGGCAGGTTGCATGTCCACAGATGCTGTTTCTCTGATCTGGGTCTACCTCAGAGTGAAGGTGTCAAAGACCATCAGCCATGCTATAAGACACCAAAGGAGAGTGTCAAGAGGTGGTAAGGAAAAGGCTGCGTGGGTGGGTGGGTAAGTTGTACCATGTGCATTGCCCACCCTTCAAGCCCAAAGTCCAGGCACCAGACATCTGAGAGAGAATGGAGACACGAATCTGAGCAGCAGGGTCTGGATAAAGATGATGGGAGGAAAGGGAGTCAGGGCTGAGTGCTCAGCAGTGGGGTAGGGAGAAAGAACAAAGATCACGAATCCCAGCAAACATAGAATGGGACCTGCAGTTTGCCTGGGATTCTGCTTTGTCCTGTGTGTCAGATTAGCCTTGGCCAGCAACCAGACGTTCACCGGGCCGCCTTCTCACTCCCCTACCTCAGCAGGACAGGGAGAGAAAATAGGATGAAAAAGCTCATGGGTCAAGTGTCATGCTTTGAAAGTCTAATTTTGTCCTGTTTCAAGCTTCTTTACCTCTCTAGTGCCTTAAACATCACAACTTCAGGAAACTCCGTACTAGAATTTGAGAGTCTGCTCCTTTCCCTTCTTTCATTGGTGAGTGAGGTAGCAATCAAGGGTAAGGTCACAGGACTGCATGGAGACAGACAGGAGGTCCTCTCTTCATGGTTTCAGCTGGCTGGACATGAGCTCAAATTTAGATTAGCAAGGTGTCATCCTGTGCCTTATCACAACTGTTCTCCCTCATCTCCCAGAGGCTGAGGCTCTTGCATGGTAACTTCATCAGTATAGGCAGTAAATCTGGACGAAAGTTAATGAGATCTACATTAGTAATAGCAAGATCTGAACCAAGCAATACTTGGCAGGACCAGGCCCAAAGGAAAGCCCAGAGGAACTGATAGGTTCCTCCAAACAAGGGATAAAATTACTTTAAAAATTCTGTTGATGTATTTCTCTCACTGAATATATTAGTACCATCAATGATTTCCTTCTTGTTTTTACAGAAATGTTGATATTCAGTTTCTGGGTATAACTTTCAAATATGAGACTCTTGAACTTTAGGTTCCTGGAAGCTCATGACTGACATCAGTAATGAAAATTATAAGTACAATTCACAAAAGAAATGCTAAAGCTAGGAGATGTTTAAAAAAATTAATGTTGCTCTTTATTAACTCTCAGTAGAAAATAATAAAATGGCTTATAAGAAGTGTTAACAAAAATGCATTCGTATTTTTTTTTCTTTGAAAATAAATGGTGAGAATCAATTATCTTTCCAGAAAAAAATGCAAGATTCATGTTTTTATCAATCAATGAAGATCAGATTGCACCAAAGAAACAATTAAAAATAGGACAGCAGATATAAAGTAGAATTTTATATTAGTTTTGCTAGAACAGAAACAGAATGAAAAGCAGCACTGCAGCATAACTCAGTGTTTAGCTGGTCTGTTGTTCTGTCACAGAGTAGAGATTCAATTCCAAACAGAGGACATAAACACATACCTGCTTATTCCTGTTTTCTCCTTCAGTGTTGGGTAAAGACCTGCTTGCAGCACACTATCTGTGAAAGGCAGAATTTGAGAAATGGTTACAAAGTGGTTTGCAGATCAAAAAAAAACCCAAATAGTTTCTTAATAGAACAGTCAGTATTAGTTTTAGATTATTATTTAGTCCCACTGCCAACATTATGGGTGAGATTTCAAATGACTCTTATCCCACATACATAACTTGTACGTGGGATAAGAAAGTATAAAGGCTCTTTTTTGGGGCCATTCAGACCTTGACTCCCCGTGACACAGTCAATGTAGCTTCTGCACATACTTACCCACCTCCAGTCCATTCTACACAACCCATGGGCTTTGTTAGGGAACAGAAAGGCACACAGCAAGTAATGGGCAAACAAAGCTCTCCTCTATTAGTGCCCTTTTAAAAAGCATATTCAGTTTACAAATCATCTCTGGGAGATATATCCAAGACAGCCTTCAGTAACAGATCATCAAAGTCACAGTTTGAAATTTTCCAGCTCCCAATAATTTGGCAAATTTCAACTGATATTTCTGACTGCTGGAAGCACATGGTTAAGCCAGTATTTATCGATAGACTTTGTTTCCCCTTTAAGAAAACGCACACCCTGAGTTTAGTTTCAGTCTGCATATTTCAGTATCTCCTTGTCTTGCTTGTCTTATTTTCAATGGTTGGCATCCAAGGGCTGTCATGCTGCTTCTTAATAATTTTGACATCTGGTCAGGTCATTTCTCAGAATTAAATTACATGCAGCTTTCACATTTTCCTTTTTCATCCTAGATAAACTAATGCTGAAGCTCTCCTTTCACCTACAGCAAAAGCATTTCCATATCAAGCTCAGTTTTGTTACGATTTAACTGCAATATGACTGGGATAGATCACAATATGGAGTACCGCCTGTGTCAGAAAAAAATACTTTTGCTCTCAAGAAGGTTAGTTATGCACTATTTAAAATAAAAATAAAATAAAATAAAATAATCAGATTGCTTTGGAGCAAAATCCCAATCTATATGCCTAGAGGATCGTCTGCTGAAGGTGTGCACTTGGTCTTTCTTCTCACATAACCCATGCAGACATTTATAGGCATTTTGATGAACTGATGCATTTAGCCAAAAAATCATCCCCATGGTTAGCTAGTAGTCCCAGATGCAAACAGAATCACTGTGCCTTTATTAACTAAGCCTGCTACTAGTGATCAGGACAGCTTGTAGACTTGAACCTTACCATAGAAATTGATTCACTAGTAGCAGCAAAATAATCTCTCAGTTCGGGCTGTCCTGGTCATATTTCCATACTAATACAATACTTTAAAAACCAGTGAACTATACGTTTATTTATCATCCTAAGAGGTTCCAAAAAGAAACATGGATATATATTTTAACACAACTCTCATTAGTATTTCTGTACAGGGAGCACTTTGGGACCCTCCAAAGTGCTACCACTAAAACCAATTAGTATCCTTGCTGCATGAGCTACCATTCATCATGAGAAAACATCTGCGATCTATTCTTGTATAATTAGTATGCATTTGTAATGCTGTAGATACTTTTATTTCTGTGTAATTTTTATGCTAATGCTGAAGGCAGAGAGACCAGGCTCCTGGCTGCTTGCTTTCTCCCGTGCCTGAAGCCTCTCCCCCAGATCAGCTGAGAAGGGGGCCAGCAACCAGGGAGGGGAGGGTGTCTGGATTTGCTTCAGCATGAGAGCGAGATGTCCACTGGGCATCGTGGAGCCTTGACCTTCTAACAAAGAGCCACACTGCTGCTTGACAACCAGGGCTATACAGAGACACTGGGCATCTGGAAAATACATTTATGAATAAACCAGTTTGTTGCATTTTTGAGGCGGTGCAGGAGAGTGACTTTCTTTATAGGAAGGAAGAACCTTTCTGCTTCTCGGGCTTGATCTGTTTCTGAGAGGAGAACGTAGCCTAATAGAAGACTGCAAATCCCAGGTTTCTTTTTTAAGTGGCAATTACTGTCAGCATAACTCATACCATCATGTGTACTGTGTGACATTATGTTAATTCTTTTTCAGTTAATTTATTGTTTGCTACTGATTTCTAGTGCCCTTCAGACACTCTTGAAAATAATTATTTGGGGCTGTATTAAAATATTTTAATGAACAAACCCCCTGAAGTACTAGCCGATGACCACCAGTTGTAGTTTAAACAGGAAGAGGCTTGGGGCTTCAGGGCTTTGTTATTTTTAAAATTACTGGAAGAAACTGATACAAAGCTAATGGTGAACAAGCTTTCTGATGCTCTCTAATCTTGTGAGTCAAAAGCAAACTTCATAAATTACTTTATACATAGTCACTGTTTTGAAAGGCTCTTGTCTGATTGCTGTGTTAAATTATGGAAAAAAAATAGATTAACAGAATCAGCCAAAAGTGTCAGTTCATCTTTCCACAAATACAGTGTGTTTTTTTAAAATTCTTTAACACCTGAAGTCCCACTTTGGTTGTTTTGAAACAAAGTGAGGTAGTGTACATTTTACAGTGTAAAATATACTGCTCTTATCCTAACTTCCTTTCAACCATGGAAACTGATCCCTCCAAATTCTTGAACAGAATTAATTGAACAGATTAATTTGGATAAATTGGAGCCTGATATGAGAACAGACTGACTATGGGACATCCATTCAGGAGGTGAAGAAAGAAAAACAAACAAACAGACAGATTGCCTTATTTTGGATTCAATTAACACGTTTCCAAAATGGATAGAATCAGTTCAAAAGCAGATGCTTTAAACCTAGAACTAGGGTAGCCAAACTTTCTGTTAAGAGGCATTTCTCAAAAATCAGTAATGAGAAATATTTTTTTATAGTGACAAACCTTTGCAGACAGCTGTGGGAAAATGCAGTTATACAAATCAAAAAGTCAGAAATTCTAGATAATCAATAATGCAGCAGCTAGTTTTAGCCTGGCAATTTTTTCTTCATCTCTGTTCAGCTGCTGCTGCAAACCATTCTCACCCCCTGCTCTGAATGGCAGAAGATCAGAGAGTTAATGATATTACCAACATATATTACATTATAAAATTTCTGCTTCACAGCATGTTAGCTGTACTTATTCAGCCACCTCCGCCCTCCTCGCCCATTTTAGGTTGTGCCTGTAAAAACATACAGCTTGAAAATAATGCTAAGTAACAGATTTAGTCACAGTTAAATTTCAAATCTAGAAGTTGCCTGCAAATCTGAGTGTTTCTGAACCACATTCCAGATCAGCATGTTAAAGATAAACACTTTTTTCAATGACAGCATCAACTAAAATAAAGAATTCAGTCATAAAGAATATGATTTATTTGCCCTTATTTTCCTGAAAGCAAATAAAGTACACTTTATATAACTAAAATATGCTTGTGAATGGTTATGTGTACTGATAAAGCCAACACCTTCCTTGTTTACTTACCAGCTATGTAAAATGTTATGTGTACATATGTAGTTAGCAAGGACAAAGTCAGCAGTTTATGTTAGGCTTTCCTCTATGTCACAGGGAAGCCTGGAAGAAACTGGCTTATCCTTAAGGGAGCACACCAACAGTGCAGTGCCAAACATTGTCAGATTGTGACTAATGCTACATTTTACATCTTAAATATTTTTATCCCATGTTTGTTTTGTGTATCTGAAGTTAGGCTTCTGAGTGGGCACTTCAGAGCAAATATAAGCCTGTATGCTTCACTTGCAGTTGGAGAGCTCTCTTCACCACAAATCCCCTCCTACTGCCTCCTTCCCATCTCCTCAGTGCCTTAGCCTCTCGTGAACGCGACTCCATAAGTCATTTAACACCCTTCTTCAAGCTCAGACTCTGTCACCCTATACATGTGAAACAAGAAGATGCCTCCTCCAGATGCACTCTGCATAAGCAGCATCATGAGCTTATCTCCTGCCACTGGGAACCTCAGAAAATGACTCACATCCTTCTTTATCCCTCCTTTTATCTCTCTGTCGCCTCTTGTGTTTCTTTCTCTTCCTGCTCTTTTCACCTGACAATAAGTTCGATGGGGCCAAGTTGCATACAAGGCAACCCCTCTGCACCCCCAAATCTCCACTGGGCTTGACAGGTCTTTCAGGTCGAGAAATCCACCTCTGCAAAAGCAGCAGAAGACCATACATCACAACAACTCCATTGCAGTGGCAGGCAATCAATGAAAACACAATAATATCAATAAAATATGTAGAGACAATGATGTTCATTGTCTTGAGGCTGCATCATTGATAGGCCGTCAGTTGCAAAGCACTAGGAGCTGCCACAAAGCCATGACACATTGATTTTCCCAAAGTGGGGTCTCCAGCTGTATTTCTATTAAAAACAAAAGAAAACAGGCATTCTTCCTGTGCACCTGGGAGCTGTTGGCTAAGGAGTCAAGTAATTCAGAATTTGTGCTATTTAATTTTAGCACTGCAAACTACAGAAAGCTCCTGTAAAATAGGAGCTCATTAGGGGCAAAATTGACAGGTAAGGTATTTTCCACAGCGAAGCGTCCAAGCCAAAATGCTTGTATCTAAAAAGGGGGGCAAGGAGAGGGCAGGAGAAAGTTTACTAAAAATATCTGGCTACATTTTCTATATTGAAAAGGAGCTTCTTAATATAAAACTGCATTATAAGATTTAGTCCCTCTCTGATGTACAGCATCACCTAACATTTTAAGGTGCAGGATTTTAAGATGCAACCTTTCTTTCTGAAAGATTTCCAGATTCCCTGGAAACAAACCAATGTGCCTACATACTGAAAGATAGGAACAGATTCAATTTTTAAAATTTAAAACTACAGCCAACTTTTTGATGCTGTAGTTGTGAATGGAAGAAATGCCATTAGCATATGAAAATTAAAAAGGGCATATAGCAGTGTACAAATTTCACACCCTTGCCTGTGCTCTGGGATGGTATCTCTGCTGCTTTGGCAGAGATGACTCCTGACTACCTTTCAATGACATTCAGTTTGAAAATATCCTGTTTACCTGTCTTCCTGTCAATGCCATGAGGTCTACTCAGCTCTCAATAAGAGTAGAGACATTCCTACCATCTCTGCCATGAAGCCATCCTTGGCTTGTGTGCCACACAAGCAGAATAAAAGAAGACTTTGCTAATCAGGCTATCTCCCTGTTTCTTGGTGGGCATTATTATATCCAAATACATGTACAGATTTATTTCTTTTTTAATGCAGCAGCCTTCAGAGGGTAGCTGAGAACGAAAATGTAACTGAGAAGAAGCTGCCTTAGGTGGGTGGGACAGAGCTGCTCCCATGTAGGCTGACATAGTTGAGACAAGCAAACAATGGGAGTCAACAAGTGTTCTTCGTCTTGTTCTTTTGGGAGATCTGAGATGGAAGAGACTGAATGACTTGCCACTATCAAAAAGCGAGGAAGAACCTTCTTCCATGGAAGTCATCCAACCTCCATTTCCCAAGTCTACTCTAGTAGCATGCCCTCAAGTCAGCTTCACCCTATTATTCTATTTTAGTAAAATTTTCCAGGCTCAAAACTATATTGCAAGATCAGTCCTGTGATGTCAGCAAAGTCTTTACTTGATGAGCATAAATACATCCTCAGTAGTCGTTTGATTGAAAGACATCTACCAGCAGATCTGAAACCCTGGAGACACAAGAAGGATCCAGTACTCCAGGGACCCACACTCCCAAGTAGCAGTGCAAGATTAGTACCAGGGTCGAGATAGAAAACCAGGCATTTATTTTAGAGAAAAAGAGTATGTATTAAACTAGTCCTTGTTTTTAAACACATTCTCTTCTCTTGTAAGTTCTCTATGCCCTATTAGTAAGACACGCTGGTTGAAAGAAAAGGAAACTTGAAGGAGCCAGAGAAATTCTGACTGACAACAGTAGGCTCAAAAAGCTTTCTTTCAAAGGAAGTTCATAAAATATGTAGCCCAGCTGTTCTTTACTTTCTAATCAGGTTTTCTGATATAATGAAAGTTCATCCAGTACGACACATCCTCATTCATGTGATGTGTCTGGCAAGAAAAGGGAAAAAGCAAATAATGGGAAAAGAAGATCAACTTAATCCATTTCAGCTTAACTGTGCAGGTAAACTTGGGAGGAAAAGATATTAAACTGAAATTGTGAAATTTTTGCCTCTTCACAAAAACTCTTTTTAACAGCAAATATTTGTTGAAGATTGCCCTGCATTATTGATGCTGCTAATTAGCTAACAAAATGTAGCTCTGTGGTGCTGCACCTGGCCCTTCTATCTTCTTAGAACATAAAAAGGTGGACTCCCCACTCATAATGTGATGATTTTTTTTCTAATTTTGTGTCCTATGTTATACACTACAAGTATTGCAGTACCTTTCCCTGCAAGCATCAGACAGTGCCTGCCAGTCTGCTGGCCAGAGTGGTTGTCCCAGTGGCAATGGATTTGCAGAGCATGCCAAATTTAGTCCTGTAGACGAGCATCACCTTGCTGACAGCTACAGTGAGATATTCGGGGCAATTAGAATGGTGTTATTAATGGTAATCAAGGATTGACATCACCTCCTGCTCAGCCCATGTTATTCAATATAAAAAGCAGCTCAATTAGTTCTGCCTTCAGAGTTTGGGTTCACTTAAGTTGTGGAAGTGGCAATTAATTGGGGCTTCTCATTTTGGTAAGCTAAAAAAAGGGAAAAAAAAAGAGGCATTTGGGTAGTTGTTTTCACTTATAATAAGAGCACATTTTACTCAAGGTCAGAAGTGTGACATATGTTCTGTCTCATGTAACAAAAAATAATGATGTATCGGGTCATCTGAGATATACAGGGATGAGGGGGGAAAAAAGGGAAAAGCAAGACAGAAAGACAGTGAGACACTTACAGGCCTGCTGTTGGCATATGATCATCTTTTTCTGCACAGCCATCACTAAAATGCCAGGTTGCTAAATACCTTGAAAAATAAACCTACATACTAAAAAGAATTATTTATTGTTTTGGATTGCAAAACAAAACCCTTTTGTAGATCAGGCATTTAAAATAACTGTTTTGATATTCAGGCAATACCAAGCAGTGAGACAGCTTGTCAGTGCTTCCTTTATAAAACACTCATTTCTTAAAAAACATTGCATTTCTTGTCAGTTAAAAGGAAAAACGTTTAAATCAGCTTGTCTATTTTTGAAATGAAGATCAGCAAAAATCAAAACAAAACAAAACACAATGTTTCAACTACTTCCAACTCCTATTTATACTTCTTCCGAGCAGAGATTTATTTTATCTTTTGAAGTAAAAGCCCATATTAAAAATAATTTTATTTTAAACTTGATACTGCTAATGAGGCTGTTCTGTTGGCTCACAAAGCTGGGCAGTGAAGATGCATTAATTTTGAGAGTTAGGAAGACATTAGCAGTGTCGTTTCCCATCGCTTTCTGGGGATTGAGGGGCACAGCCAGCCTCAGTCATCTTTTTCTTTAAACCAAGCGTTCAGTTTGTGGTACTATTTGCACATGCAGAGGCAAAATAATCTGCAGAAAGGTCTCTGATTGTACTATGCGCCCCAAAACAGGCAGATAACCTGAGTTGCAGGCTATTTACATGTATCCAAATGAAGCACTGCAGACCAGATTCCACGAGAAATTCTCAGCAGCTTACTCCAGGAAATCAGTGAGACTATTTGCAGAGCAAGAGTATGGGCAGACAAACGAGTTTCTGTGGAGCAAACTGTTCTGTCGGCTGAAATGCTTGGAGGAGGACTCAGTGTGAGCTTGCAGCTGTACTCCGACCCAGTGAGCTCTCAGAGAATTGGTCAAGTGCCCATACCATATCAAAAATGTTCCTGGCAGTGACTCACATGTTTATCTAGAAATACAGTATCTGCTCTTTAATTCATTGACACTGGTGTTTGGTGCTGCCAAAGTCAGTAGGGTTACACGAGGATGAGAAGGGGATCAGGCCAGTGGTGTTTCTGAGTGAAAGTGAGGGGTCAGACTAAACGAATGCAGCATCCTGCACAAAAGGCTGCTGAAGGAACTATTTTTAGAAGCTTGCAGACCTGCCGCCTTATCGAGTGATTCCCTCTGTTGAAGGCCCCCCTTGAACCGCCTGTGTTACCATAGGTCAGATCTGCCTCTAAAGGCCAGCTCTGATAGGCTGGCTGCTGATGCCACGCCAAGAAATGGAAATTTGCGGGGCTTCCTCTTCTTCTTGTATGCTGATGACCTTTCTGAAGCCTAATCATAAAATCATAGGGGTTGGAAGGGACCTCAAGAGATCATCAGGTCCAACTCCCCTGTCAAAGCAGGCTCCCTAACTCATATTGCACAGATAGGTGTCAAACAATGTACAGCGTACTGATGCTTGGGCATTGCTTGCTAAGATTGCATGCTGCCCATTTTTAAAATCTTTGTATGGCAATTGTTGTGCTTGCTAAGTATGTTATATGGTATTTTGGTGCAGTGAGTGTAGTATGATGTAAAGCACGCATTACAAAATAGTGGCATCTAATACAACATCAGCATAGGTGCTGGCAAGCAAAAAAAAGGGGAGAAAGACAGATTTTATTTCAATATTGTCACATTTTTCCAATGAAATGTCTGATAAAGGGAAGAGTGAGATTCCTCAGGTTGTTAATATGCTTTTAAAACAACGATCACTCCTGCAGCCTCCACCAGTCCTCTACAGAAAACTAAGGATTGTAGCTTTCATCATAGATTAGAGCATGAGATAGAAATTTTTTTTAAAAAAAGGCAATAAAAATTGCAATATGCTAGCCAAAATAAACACTTCCAAACAACAAAACCAAAACTCAGACATCTAAAATTTAAAAGCAAAAGATGACTCTAATTACAGCATATTCTTGGGCCATCCAAATAATTGAGCTTATGAATATGAGCCTTAGATAACTATTTCCTAGGATCTGAGTTGAGTCATTTGGCAATCAGGGGTTGTTAGTCCCATCCCTTCAGGTGCACCAATGCTGCTAGGCAAGTCCATAACCTGAAAATTTTATGCTTTTTCTCTATTTCCCTTTCCACCAATTCATTATGATGGCTGCCAAGTTAAGTTCTAACATCTGGGGGTCACACCATTATTTTTTTCTTTTGGAAGTATCTCATATCTGCTCTTAATTCTGAGTTCCAGGAATGAAGGAGAAGCAATGGCTCCAGAAGCATCACTGTGGACTTACAGGTACTGTGGAAGCTCCAAGAGAGTTGGCAATGTTGAGTTCCTGTTGTTTAACTCCCCACCTAGCCTATGTCTCTACCTGAATTTCATCCTCTATACTTAAATCTAAATATTTAAAGACACACAAACCAAGAAGAATCTAAGGCAATGACCTAAAAGCATGGATGTAAAAGCAGGTCAAGCAAAGTCTCTGAACTAGCGGGTAAAAAGATGAGGCACTTGAATCATTACTTATTGTCATCTAAGCCTTTTTGCAAATTCCTGTTATTAAAACATATCATAGATGACATTTAAATGAATATGGGTATATTATAATTACATATAGCCTATACTTACAATATATTAGAATTTCTAGTTGGAGTTCCCCTGAGTATTTGAGAAACTGGGAGGCAGAGGAGAGGTGTGATTATTTCTAATTATCTGAATCCTTTTATAGCATCACGTGAAAAAATCCTTCATCCTATAAATGTATTTGTCAGTTTGTTGCAGTGTCCAGAAGTCTCCTTTGCAGCTTTGAGCTGCTAAATCCACGTGACAGCATGGTGCTGTGCAAGCATTTGAAAACAGTGTGGCCATCCACATGTGGAGGTGCATTTATGTGAAGGTTATAAACCCTCTGATCAACCCACAGGCAATTAAATCAAGCATACTGCTGGGAAACATGTCCATGTTATTTCTTGAGCTGGGCTGGCTTGTACAGACACACTGCAGGTACCTGCAGAGTGATCCCACTATTTCTGGTTCTGGGCTATTTTCTGTGTCCTACATTGTGGTGTCCAAAATCTTATTTCTTCCTCTTTATGAGTTTTGAAAGAAAAAGTAGTATCATTTATGGTGAACTAAGAGCACAGCTAGCAGCCAATGAACAGGGTGTTGGAAGAAGTAAGCCAAGAAGAAAAAAAGAAGCCCTTTGGTACTGTTGCCTGAAGCATTACTGATTTCTAGTTTAACATCCCACATAACTCTCACCATATTTCTTCCATTGCTGCTACAACTGCAGGATGTTGCACTGCACTAGGATAGCAAAAGTCTGTTCTACCCGAGGATTAACATCTATTGTTAAACAGATGTCCACAAAGACTCAAAGAGCTGTAATTCTGAGCTCCCCTATGAATATCACTATGGTTCGGTCAAATCCATCACTCCTAGGAGAGAACGACACCTCCAAGAGAGGATGCCCTGCATCCACAATGATGTGGCAGCGCTGACAAAAACAGCTGGCAGAGGACAAGGGGACGCTGCAGCTTGCACAAAGATTCATACCATCAATGGATGAAAAGTTGTGTACATCATTTCCACAATAAAACATAATTTTAGAAAATTATTTTGTTTCATCTGAACTATATAGAGAAAGAAATTTCAAATACAAACCAAATCAGATATTTTGTTTATGGACATTTTTTACACTAGGCTTTTCATCATAGTCAGGTCCCCATCTGGGAGAAATCATGTACATTAAAGTTTTGGAATATCCACCAGAAGGGAAATTGTCCTTTCCATTCAGTGCCAAGCCACTGAAAACTTAACACAGAGTGAGGAAATAATTTTGTATCTGCAGCAATTAGTCTCTACAGTTATGGAATTCAGAATTTTTTTCCCTGCTGAATTTACACAAAAGATGTAACTTACCCAGTTTAGCTTTTAAAAGGAACTGTTTTTTTCCTGAGTTGGCGTTTCCCAGTATGAATTTGCAAATGCTTCTTTCTAACATCCACCAGCTATTATGTATTAAAAGAGTCCATCCCAAATGCACTCCAGCAATATAAGTGTATCAGCTTTTGCACACATTTATCCAGCTGTTTATTTATATATACGGTGTTGTGGGTCCCAGGCCTGCTTTTGGCACAGAAAATACTGCCTGTGATTTTTTTTTTCTTTTTTTTTTCCCTTGCTTGCTCCTAACAAATAAGAAAGTCAAAGAATAATTGAAGCGCAGACCAGAACAAAAATAACCTCATAGTAAACAAGTGTGCTTGAGCAATATAAATGATAATTTATTTTACAAGCAGAGATTAAAAGAGCTTGGCTTGTTCAGCTTCTCAAAACAATAGCTAAGAAGGGATATGACTGTTCCCTATAAATATATCGGGGTATGTAAACATGAAGGGAGAGAAAAATTACTTGAGCAACCAGTAAAATATTGGCACAATGACAAATGAGTATAAACGAGCCATGAATTAATTATGGCTAGAAATTAGGATAAGCATGTGAAAGTAGAAGAACCTGTGCTTTCAGGCTGACTTACAAAAAAAAAAGTGAGCTGCTCAGATGCTCTGTATCCAGCCTGAAACGGTGTCTGCTGGTCTTACACTTCTTACAAAGTGCATGTGTGGGAATGCACAAATATGTGTACATCCAACATGTGTCCCATACCATATACATCCTGACATGCACCCTGTAACATTTACTAGAAAGCTATAGAGGTTTACTTCAATCTGCTTGTGGAAAGAAGAAATAAAGTGAAAATCATTATGCCATCTGATTGCTATAGAACTATTTTAGATTCAGCGGGGTCAGACTCCAATTGACCTTCCCACAGTGGAAAAGGTCGAACAAGGAGCGTGTCCCTGGACTCCCACACCGTAAAAATCCCACTCTGTCCACATGCTTCCCCAAAACTGAGAGCACTCCTTTCCCCAAGGGGGAAAACATGCTCTGATTCAAAAAATAAAGTCATAAAAATTTTATTGTGGCACACCTGAGAGGTTTTAGAGACATTGGGCTCTGGCAAGGTAGTGCAAGTCCTTGTTTCCCCTACTGTAAAGCATGTTTGAGCTATTTTTAACAGCTAGAGAAATCGTGGGGTGTTTTTTTTTTAAAAAAATAATTTCTTAAGCTTGATTCTTTATTCCCCACCCACTTGTAAACTGTCTGTAAATGGATTTTAAAAATGACAGAGTTCATCCTATACTTCAAATTATTCACAAACATGTCCAATAAATAATTCTTGTTCTGCAGACTGTTTGTAAAATGCATATTTATCTGGAATTGAAAATTCATGCTATGCACCTAATTAGCCTTCACAGAGGACTTAAGCATGCCTGAAGGGTGCCTAGGGCTTGTGCTAACTCTCAGCGCTGGGATGCATTTCCCTTAACTGAATTTACATTTGTAAATTTCTTGGGCCATTTTATCTGGAAATCAAATCACACCCCCTCCCCTCCACCCCCGGCTTCCTACTTGGATCTCAGTACAGTATTTGTTTGTTTTGATCAAGTCTCTCCTAGAATAATGAAATGCCCTCCGTTTCTTACTAAGTTAAAGCACACTTAAAGTTGCATCTTAAATTCTGTTTAGAAACAAGTCAGTCGCAAAAAAAAAATGCATAAAGAAAATACATGTGTTCCACTCAAATTTCTTGCTAGATGGTCCTATTTTAATTTTCTCTAGTGAGTTTAGTTTTCCCACACTTACCACTTTTAGCTTATTTTTTTACTTCTCCATGCACTGTGCATTGTTTAAGTCTACAGCATTTAGACCTCTTCAAATGTAACAAGACTCAGCCACTATTTAGCATGACTATTATTCTTCCAATACCAATCCCATTTGTGGATAATACCACATTAGGTTACAATGAAAATATGAGATAGGTAATTTATAAAAAGTGAAGGAAATTTGTTCAGTTCCATAATCTCACAAATCACTCACGACCTTCAGATAAAAATTCTCATTTTTGCCTGCCAGGAGATAATACACATCATATAAGAATGATTTTTGACTCATCTCTCCCTCGTAATTTTTATCAATACTTGGAAAATTAATTCATCAACATCTTTCACTTTTCAAGAAAATGCAAATAGTTTCCATTGACAAAGCCCTGCTAAAACAGTTTTGGCTGGATATATTTTAAAGACTGTTGAATGGTCTTTGAGTGGAAAGCTCTGGGACCTGACAGATCTTCTGAATGTGTTATGCCAGTACTGTGAAAATTTGGGTGAGGATACTGGAATAGATCTCCACTGCACTGGAATTTGGACAAGTTTTAAAATTACTGACTGATATTTAAAAGTATCAATGCTCAGTTGTGCATATAAAGACAAACTCTTAGTGTTCAGAGAGATCAGAGGTTCTGTCAAAACAATAGCCATATATGCATGGCTATTATAATAAAAGCTATTAAAAATATATTTAAAAGAAAATTAACCACCCTTTATATCAAGTGAACCTTTGAATAATATGAAAACATATTGCTGTCAAATCCAAATTTTGCCCTAGTAAGGATGATAGGACCAGAGAAAGTGAGAAAGCTGTAGGTGTATCCAGATTTTCATCAGGGTGTGTTTATTGAAGTTCCTAGAAGTACTGGGCCGCTTGCAGAAACATTACTTTTCAAGACCAAATGCCTCTGACTAGCAAATCTCATGTAGTCCCACCCAGCACCAGGTTCCTGCTTTTAATGGTGGCACTTTAAGAATGAGTCACAACACAGAAGTTGAGATCACCTGAAAGATGTAATTACTGAGAAAGGGCATGGCAGGTAGAGAGCATCCAGATTCCACCTCGTTTTATTTCTGGAGCTAATGAAAGCTGCAATTTTTTACTTAGTTGAACCTGGCAGATTAATGACCTATCAAATTAGAGATGCTGTACACTGCATCAAAGTCACAACCAACTTATTCAGATCCCTTACCTATTAAATCAAACTTATAACTGAGCAAACCACATCACTATTGAAAAGCATTTCCTGATCAACCACACTGAGATGCTGATCAATATTGCCATCCCAGCCATGGACTTCATTGTACTGAAGTCATGCAGGACACCTATGACACTGCAATGCCTTAGCAGTGGATGTTCCATAAATATGTGCCATTTGGAATAAATATGTATCATTCCTAACGGTTGGAATTAAATTGAAACCGATGGCTACTCAGAACATTGGGATATGGATTATGAACCCCAGGAAATCCTTGAAAGAGGGCAGAAAGAAGGCAGAAGTAAAATAATTTCTGGCTACTTAACCATGTAAGAACAACATTAACTAACTTCCTGAGTCCTTGCATGGCTGTTACCTGAACTGTGTATGCCACTGGTGCCTATATTCAGAGGTGGAAGGAAAGCATACTACAGTAAAGAGAAACAGGAAAAGAACAAACTTCTCAGCTGGACTATCTTGAGGAGCGTGGGTAAATGTCAGTACGTTGTAGTTGTAAGAGCAAAGAAAGATACAATCAGCTTTGTGATGAAAGATCTTGACAAAAATTTTCCCCTAAGAATTAAGTGTCTGAAAAGCAATCTTTGGATAACTTCACTATGTGCCCTTAAAGAATATAGCATGAAATGCTTAGCCTGGAATTCCACTACTCTTGTTTCTTCTGTGTATACACCAACTCAGAATGCAGGCAGGAGGAACTCCAGTATCCCAAAAGCACTGAGTGTTTCTGAGAGTTGTTAGCTACCTGTTATTGAGCCTAATTGGCCAGGAAAGAGTGCCCCTTTTTTGTCTTCCCTGTATCTTGAGGAAAGAGTGTACAATGAAACTCATTTCCAGAAGGCACAAAATCTCTTTGTAAGTTAAAGAATCCACGTTTTTGCTTATGAGCTCTGGACTGCTTTTGGATAGCAGAGCTGGGGCTGTGCATAGCTGTGAGCAAAACCACATCATCACCATCAAAGCACCAGAATCTTCAGGATAGAATGAAAGGATTGCTCTGCTGCAAGAGAAAGTAATTTTGAGCAGGGAAGAGAAACACGATGCTGCAGCTCACTGTCTCTGTAAGGGAAGATGATGAAGTGGAGAGTGGACATTGTTTTCTTTCTTTGGAAATACAGCCCATATAGTAACAAGCTGAGCTCTGGAAGAACAATTTCCAGGATTAAATAGTTAGTTTCAGTATTAATACTGCAATAC
The DNA here is from genome assembly GCA_013400835.1 of Zapornia atra. Classification (NCBI taxonomy): domain Eukaryota; kingdom Metazoa; phylum Chordata; class Aves; order Gruiformes; family Rallidae; genus Zapornia; species Zapornia atra. Next base: position 12,250 of record VZTU01029350.1, on the reverse strand, counting down.
TTAGTCTGATTCTTAATTTTTGATTTGGACTCAGAGACAGGCAATTAATTTCAATTAAATGGTATTGGAAGGGATGCTGTTGTAGCAGATTTCTCATCTGTTAATTTAGAACCAGCAGCAATGGTATCCAGTCAAGTTTATTTTAATTTATGGGCACATTTAGTCTTCTGTTCAGAAGGAAGAGCAAAAGTGGAGTCGATCAGACTTTTTCAACATTATCTTTCTTTCTATTTTTAATTTTGCAGCACTTGTTTCAAAATACCTGACACACAAACAACCAAAATGAATGGCAGAACCAGTACAATTCCCAGATTGTTAAAATTGATTAAAACTCGAGTATCCTGGCTATTGGAAAAATTTCTTTCCCTTTCCTAATGAGCTTCCTACAGTCTACAGGTAGGGATCTTTTTTTAAATTGGAGTATTCCTTAGAATAAGTTTATTCTCCAAAATACAAGAATATGTCCTATTATTTGAAATGCACTTGACTTTCTTTCAAAACTGTATCATCGCAGAAAAAGGGCAACAGTAGAGGTGAAAAGTGCCTTGAGGTGGTTTCCTTAATTTACTCCAGCATCCTCTGAAGACAATAAAAACTTTATATGAGCTGCCTGCTATATTAAGAAAGGATCTTCCTGACTTGCTGTTCATTTTCAAAATGTTATGATATTGAAGTCTGCCTGTGAAACAGGTTTTAATATGCAACATTCTCAACACCTCTAACTCCCCTTTGCTGACCTGGGACCCAGCGTTGTCCTGCATACATCTTACATCTCTTTGTATAAAGGTTTTGTTAGAATAAAATCAGGATACTTCCACAATTTTAGTGTATAAAAAATAAAATTTGTCAAAAGAAAGGCACTAAGGTCACAAAACTAGTCATTTTAAATTGCAGTGTGATCTTAATCCAGCTCTCCAATGGCTGTTTATGCCATGACAATAAACATGATCATGCCATGGACATAAACTTGTCTTTTCCACAGGAGTTGTGGCTGCATTCCCCAAACTACTGCTGCTGTGTGGTCACTTTGTTGAAGCACCACTTCTGGCAGTGTGGCTGCATGCACTGCCTGTGCCCAACTTCTCGTGCTCTGTTTTCTGCAGTGCTTGTTACTGTATCACCCCAAAGCTTTACAAGTACTTATAAGCCTGTCTGTGCAAGCAGGGAGTATCCCTGCCCCATTTTGGGGTCCCAGGGAGGCGAGGAACAGAAACACACGATCTAATTGCAGTGATTGTGGTCATTAACAGCTGACAGCTAACAAACCTAGATGCCTTATGGCATCCTATAGACTCCTGCACAACTTCAGTCAAGCATACAGGCCAGGACGCCAGGACCACATCTACTATTTAGGAAAATAGAGACAAATCTAAGAGAGAGTCAGTGAAGCATGAATTACAGGAAGCTGCTTGTAGCCATGCCATGAAATGCTACACATAGCCCATCTGTAGGCTCTCATTCTTCTGGAGCTTAGGCTCTTATTTAAGTACTGTATGGCTAGTCAGGACTCAATTTATTGAGTCTTCTGCTTAGGATGAATTGCTAGCTAGGGTGGGTGCATCTTTACAGCAGTTATCCCACATCTAGCATGTGCAAACAAATACATAGGAAGAGTTCTTACCATCACATTTCTGAATTTGGGCATCTTAATTGTATCTGTGTGGCATGTTAGGCACAGAACTTTGTTTCTGATCTTACCTCTAAAACCTTGAGATATGAAGGGTCTTCTGGAACTGAGCCAAGATTAATCTCTTTGTCAGATCACTTGCTCATGTATTTGAAGATGTTCAGCACTGTGCTTCCAGGCAGTTAAGGCAGGTACTGGAGTGGCAGGCATGCACTGCAATAACTCAGAGAGAAACGAGACTGTAGGAAAGGGGATCAAACTCATCACCAGTCCTGACTGCAGTTCACAAGTACTCTCGGACCACACATCTTGCCTACCAGGAAAGGGAGTTTGTCCATACTGAACCACTTTAACAGGAAGGCTGGCTCAGGAGAAGCTGAGCTAAAATCTCTCCACAACTGTTATTCTGTCCCACAAGCAGCAGAACACCAAAATCTAGTCTGGGAATTCAAATAAATATTTTGATTTTATAGGAAGGTAACAAAGATATCACAGCAAACCAATACTGTTTTGGGGCACTAATTTTCACCTGTAAACTTCTGTGCTATTTTGGTCTACACTAGAAGAGAAATTACTTTGACTGTGTCACTTAAATTGACTAAGATTTATCACATTCTCCTAGCAATTTCTTAAATGTACATTCAGAGCATTATGTAAAAACTGAATAGGCAGAAAAATCGGCTCCAGAGCTGTATGCTAACAGATGTCTTGCAGTATCTTTCCAAACTCCTATCCCCTGTTGGAAATATCAAATCTGCAATGTCCACTCAACGAGACTGTCAAAGTCACCTCTCATCAGCAAGGACAGCAGGACAAAGCTTTCATGGAGCAGTTCCAATAATAATGACATCGACCCCAAATTAGGCTCTCAGGTAGCAGGGCAAACAGCCAAGTGAATACAAGCATTAGGGAAACAACATTCCACAGTCACAACCCACTGCTGGTTTCAGAGGAAGAGATCAATCTCATGATTTCTATGAGATGTTTTAATATATGCAAAATTAAGAGATTTTGTTCCGTGTTTTTGCTGAGCCCATTAGGGACCAAGAAGGTAATGTTCTAAAAAGCACTGAATTACCTAAAAGACTAAGTTTTAAAAAAAATTATTTTAACCTACACTACTTACTGGTCCAACCTGTTTTGACAAATATATACCATATCAGCTGGGATGAGGAGGATGCATGAACAGCCACAGAACCACAGATGAAATGCAAAGAGTAAATTTATTTTCAATATCACATCAACCAGGGTAGCCCCAACGCAGAACCTGGCCAGAGGCAGACTAGTGGGGATACAGGCACCATAGAGCTTGGTCCATGCTAGGGGATCACTGGCCCTGCTGTTTTTGCCTGTTTCTCAAGGATTCATGCAAGCATAGATTACCACTGTACTTTCCCAACAGCAGGGCAGGAATCTCAAGCATGTTCCACAGGGTGCCTCTGAGTCTTATCACAGGGCTATGTTACCCAAACACTGATGTTCCACTTGTCCAACACATATTTACATAAAGCTTCTCTTAGATGACAGCTAATATAAGGAAATAACATGGTTAAAAATGGTCTTTCAATGAAGTACTGAAATTACAAATCAAGACAAATCAAATAGACAGGAAAGGATTCATTATGTTCCTTATTCTTATGAGAAAGTTGCTATCGAATTTAGGTAGCAAACAGATGATGGATGTACTTCATTCGCCAAATAGTTGGGAATATTTCTTATGTGTCTTTTAAGTTGACTTTGGGAAATGAAATCATCAGATGACTGTTCCTCAGAAGGTCTGTTATGCATTATACAATTGTTCTGCAGTGGCCTTATTTTATTAATGTATTGTACATACTATCTCAAAAGGAACCTACAACGTGACAAAACCCCCCACCTGTCGAACTCCCAACTCTTCAGTGCACAGACATGCACAGTAGAGCACACAGCTCAGGATAAAAAAGATAGGAAAATAGAAAATATGCTGGATTTCACAGAGGTTCTTGAGATATTGAATGCACATAGTAAAGAAATATAAAAGAATTCCTTTGTGACAGGTGCTGCTTAGTTTAATAAGCTCTGTAATGCTGGAAATACTTTTTTTTCTCTCTGTATTAACAGAGGCATTGTACCTTGTACTTTTTTCTCTTTTCCCTAGACAAGTTTAAGATGAAAATTAACAGCCAAGGAAAATCTGCATATGAATTAAGGGCAAAGGACAACCAGCATCAGCCTGTAGAATGCACAGGAGGGCAAGATCCAATACAAACGTGCTGGTCTCCCAGCTCAGAAGTGATGGGAGAGCCCTGTAAAGCAGTACTGAATATTGTAACACACTCAGGGCCTTCCACATCTAATTCAGGTATTTCTACTACAGTGCTGTGTGGCTTTATCCCTAAGATCATTTCACAAGCGTTTATAGAGTTCGGTAGGAATGATACCTGGGTGAGTATTCTTTTCAAATTTAGCTAGTTAGGTGTTTATTTAAAGACAAATTTCTCACAAAATGCAACTTTAAATGGAGATGATATATATACTTCTAAATTGCCCTCTTGAGCTAAGTGAAATTTTCACCTGAAGATTAAACCTCTGCGTTATATTCTTGCTGAAATCAAATAAAAAGTAACAAACAATACTCCTACTATACAAATATGGACCAAAGGAAAAAACCAAACCAAACAAACCCATTACAATGTCCTGGTGCTTTAACACTGGAGAACTATGTTTGCTAAAACCGAACAAGTAAATACCTTGGTACAGTTATTTAAGATATATTGTTATGTTTCTGAGTTACTAAGTCTTTAAAAAGATATTATGGGATTTAGAGCCTTGTTAAGCTGCTTGGGTTATCTTTAGAGGTAACCGAAAGATAAATGTTAACATTTTAGCATATGTACATATGTAAATAAATACATTTATCTTTGTATGTCAAGAGCTCTATATTTGAATAAAAAAAGAAGTTAAAAGATGACAATTCACTGCTTCTGAATGTATTTGTTTTTATATTGATTTGATTTTCTAGATGATATACTTGATTCACTGGTTTTTGCATTTGATTTAGCAGATGGTAATTTTGATTCTGTATATGAGGTACATGGCATGGCAGGTGAGGTGGCTGATAAATAGGGAATTCAACAGAATAGGAAACATATTTCATTTCACAGTTGACTTTCTATTTAAAATATTCTTGTTCAAGTGAAAAAAAAAAAAAAGTGGGCTATTCATTTCACCAATATCCTTTCCAGATATTTTAATGTATGTAAATAGTCTTATTACAATACATTTCCTCAGATTTGGTCTATTTCAATCTCTTATGTGTTCAATATAATTCTGAATTTATGAACCAAGTATAACATTCCTCCTGGTTTCCTGTCCCGACTTTCCCACATCGTGGATTCTCTTCCCTGTTTGCTGTCCTTCTATGCCAGGTGTCTTTACTTAGACTTGAGACAGCTCCTTCATCTCCATCTCAGTGACTAATTTTTTTCTCCTTATCTAGGTTACACCTCTGATTGTCTTTTCCCATTCGTACTCCATTCTATTTTTAAAAAGGTACCTGCATTGTTGCATAGCTTGACCTTTCCCCTTCCTGACATACTCATATACGTGTTACCACCACTCCTCTGTTTCAAATGTTCTGGGGTATTCTTTTTTTGCTTCACTGCCCTGTTTACCCCTCATTTAAAAAAACCCAAAACATTCTTACAATTTCTCCCTTTATCACATCTTATCACTTGTATCAGTCCAGGTAAACTCTGCTCTTGCTGATGCCAGCCCTGATCTTGCATCTGCTACCCTACTTTTGCCTCTATGGCTCCGCAAGCACTTTCCTAGGCACCTTGGGCTCGCCCTCTGTCTCAGTCAAATGATTCAAAGAAAAGTAGAGTATGAACTGGGAATTTCTCACCAGCCACTTCTCACCACAGTTCTTCCTGAAGTTAAATGGATTTGTGTTCAATTCTGCCCCACATCAGTATGGATGTATCTTCATCCCATCTCCATGAAAGGAAAGGTATTCGGGAAATACAGAGGGGACCTGTGGAGACCATAAAATCACAGAATCATTTAGATTGGAAAAGACCTTTAGTGTCATCATGTACACCCATTAACCCAGCACTGCCAAGGCCACCACTAAACCATGTCCCCTGGAACTCCATCTACACATTTTTAAATACCTCCAGAGATGGCAACTCTACCACTTCCCTGGGCAGCCTGTTCCCGTGCTTGACCATTTCTTAATCCCAAGATTTGGGTTGGACTGACGGAGCAACTTTGCTGTCGAGGACTTCAGAGAAAGATGGAGTCATAGAAGAGGAAAAACTGGTCAAAAAGTAGAGTAAAATGAAACCATCAGGGCAGAAAATGCCATTTAAGAGGTATCTCTGAAGAGACATTGGGTCAAAGGCCACAAACACTCCAGCTACAACAAGATGTGGTCTGGGAGGGCATCTCTCCACAGTAGGAGTAAGAGGATTCAAGCTGATTTATAAATCCAGCAGCAGTGGAAAACAGAACAAAATACTTACAAGTAAACAACAGAGGAAGATTAAATGTTTCCTTTAACCTCTTCACACTGTATTAACATGGTTGCTGACAGAAATTACAGTGCCTAAACTGGACCAGGTCACTTCAAACCATTTCATGAGCCAATCCAAGGCTTCCCAAGTTGTATTTAATAATATAGAAGTGCTCATATTCTGATGATAAAAAAAAATGTTTGAAAGAGCAAAGGTACTGTTTGATGCATATTGGTCTGGGAAAGCTGGGACAACCCCAGGGAGAGTGGAAAGACAGTGGAGCTGAGAAGTGTATACAGCTATCACAGTACAGCACACCAAAGCTGTTTAAGAAGCCAAGCGAAAGCTACAGTGGAGGTGTCTGGAGGTTACATCAGGAGACCTGACCCTGGAAAATACATTTTCCATGAAGTTCCAAGAGCAAATATCATGAGTTGGAGGCCAAACAAAACCCATGAGAAAAAAAGGAAGAAAATGAGCCCAAAAGAAATGGAGATTTGTTGCTTTTGGGTCAAATGCTATGTTTGTAATGTCTGCACTCCCATCTATACTATCATTTCATGGACAGACAAAAATAAAACCATTTCGCTTGGCAATATGAGTAAAGATGTGAAACATGCCTCAGATCCAGGTTTTCAAAGGAATCTATATCTATCTACAGACAGAATAGGTGCATTAAAAAAAGTCAGGACTAAGTGCTTTCATATCTCCCTTTGAAATTCGTAAGTGCCACGTAGGTGATTTTCAAAGTCTCACTAAAAGCCCAGCTCCAGTTTTAAATATTGAAGTACCCTAGAGAACACAGACCAACATTTCTCAGGCTCATTTCAAAATCAAATGCAATTTCTCAAATTCATGTATTAGCAGTTTTAATCCTTCCTGCACCAAATCTGGTTAAAACCAGAGTTTAAAATAGCTGTATATTCCAATTGTAGAATTCCATGTAAATAAACAGAACCCTGTAGCAATACCAGTTCTTCTGAAATACCTACCAGGAAACTAAGTGTACCTAATTAATGTAGAAGAAATAAAAAAGGTGCATTTTATCCAGTTATATTTCATTAGGTGAAGTCATGCAAGATGATAGTGGAATTATCAAAATTCATATATATAAATGTATATATTTAGATAATTTTGTATGTATATATAAACATATAACTTTAAAATAATAAATTATGAATTTCTGAATTCTATGTTCGTTCTACTACTGGACTACATACACATAGTATGGTTCTCCATTTCCATAAATTTGTGATATATTTTTCAAAATGACAACGTTTAATAGCAGTTGATGACAGTTTTGAAGGTTAATACTTTTAGAGGATGATGTATTGTGCTGGGTCCAAGAGGAGTGAGGCTGCTGCTGCTCTATGCCCCAAGTTCCAGCCAGTAGCAAGGATGAAGGCATGTTCCCAGCAGGTACATGCGCATGGACAGCACATATACACCACGTATATACAGATAAAAGCTCACACTCAGGGGACTCATGAAAAAACAGTCTGACCAGTGTAATATTTACATGCAATTGGAGCTTTTATTCCATTACCCCTTAATTTTCTCACAGCTGTTCCTCCACAAATCACCTAAAACTCTCCTTTCCCCAGCCTTTTGTTCCTCCCCTTAACATGACATTATAACCTATGGTGATTTGATGCTGGCTGGAGGCCAGATGCCCACCAAAGTCATTCTATCACTCCGCTTTTCAGCTGGACAGGGGAGAAAATATGTATTGAGAGATTTAGGAGTTGAGATAAAGACAGGGAGAGAGATTATTCAGCAATTAACATTGCTGGCAAAACAGACTCAACACAGAATAAAAAGGGGGAAAAAAAAAAAAGCATCTAATTTATTATACTACCCACAAACACATGGTGAAAGCAGAGTTGGATAATGAGAAGTAAAACCAGCTCTTAAAACACCTCCCCCCACCCCATTCTTCTTCACAGACTTAACTTTATTCATGATTTCTTTCTCTTCTTCCCCCCACTGTGGCATGGGGAGGGGGAATGGGGGTTTTGGTCAGATCCTCACGAGTTGTTTTCCTTCATATTTGGTGGGGGGCATTCCTCACACACTTCCCCTGCTCTAGTGTAGTGTCTCACCCACGGGAGACAGTCCTCCATGAACTTCTCCAACATAAGGGTGTCACCTCCTCCTCCTCTACCCTGGCTTTGGTGTCTGCACAGTTTCTCACATCTCATTCCCTTCTCTGCTGGCAAGAAGTGGCTACTTATGTTATTTTTCTCCTAAATGTGACTCACAGAGGTGCTGTGACTATCGCTGATGGGCTCAGCTGTGGACAACAACTCCGGCCTTGAGCCACCTGGTGTTTGCACTGTTGGACCTGCAGAGAGCTTCTAGCTGAAGCCACCCCTGCAGCGCCCTCACCCAGAACTAGAACCTTGCCACCGGCAATCCCAAACTGCATTTCCTCTGCACCCCATGATGTGCCCTAGTGATGGGCCTGGGAGAGGCTGTCAGGCTCCCCCTCCTGCAGTTGTCTCTCTGAGCATCTCTGTAGGTGTGTAGAAGAGCTTTTATCACATAACCTGCCAAATATTTTAGATGAATCTATACGCAATGTGAAATGCAGTTATGTTTGACAAGACAGCTACACAGATCCAGTAAAAAGTCTATTTCTGTATAGTCACATGTACTTTGACTGCAAATTTATTATTTTTTTCTTTATAATCTAAAAAATGGCTATATGGAGAAGTAATCAAAAGTAATCATCAAAAGTATAAACAGAAGTTACCTACGTTCACATACACACATTACTCTTATAAGAATGGAATTCTTTATTATCGTGCTACCCCGACATTCACAGGAAAGGCACTATGCTGTGGTGTACCTAATTTGCAGAAATTCACATTTGGGATTACTGCTCTCAGCACACTCAAAAACATGGCAGTCAGGATGACACATTTTCAGCTTAAATACTGCTCTTCCATATTTCTGATTAATGAATTTCACTTTTGTGTTCACTCTATCAAGTACCTAAAATTTAAACCTGCTATCAAATCAATAAAGCCCTTCTAACATTCATTACTCAACTCTTGAATGCTTTTTCTTCCTTATAATTTTTTCCCTGATTTCCTTAGGTATTTTAAGCACTTTGGAGAAGTGCTATAAAGACCCTAGCATAAGACAGAGTTACTTTTCAAAGTTTATGTTTAAACTATCTTTCTTTTCATAGAAACCTAAATTCCTCAGAGTTGCAAACAACCAATTAACAATATGGCATTAAGCAACTTACATATCATACTTAGATTGCCCAGGTATGATCACAAATACACCTCCAGAAGGAAGTGGTTACCATGTCACATTCCTATGAGTCGCTACTTCAGTCTATAGGTTATCACTAGATTTCATCCATATCCCATACCCCAGTATAAAGAATTTAATTTGACCTCTGTAGCAAACATTTAATCTAAAATAGATAACAGTAGTGACAGTAAAATTGTGTGGATATATATACACAACTTTATATATATATACATACATACATACCTAGATATATTAAATATTTATTATCTACAAAACTCTAAACCCATCAGCAAGAGGGTGTACCATGTCTTTGTAATGATAAATGGCTCTAGCAAACATAGTGTTGGCATAACAAAATTGTATGAGTATCTTCAGTCAGGAGGCATACTACGTTTACGCTCATTTATCATAATTAGCTTAAGCAATTTCAACATTATAATAAAGGCTATGGAATCAATATAAGTTGTTTATTTATTTTAGAGAAAATATTTTCCATTTGTCATCATCATTTCTGCTTTGCACTTGACCTTTTAATCAAAACGTGCATAATCATTTCTTTTCATCCCATGCTTATTCACTGATTACTTTTGCTCATGGTTTACGTGTTGCCCAAGTGCTGAGCAACCAACAGCCAGAAGGATGACTCATTAGCATGATACACAGCAATTATGCTGTTCTAGGAGATGACTAAAAAAAAGACACAGGACTGACTTCCTTCTTGCACGTTCCCTTAGTCTGTGGAGCTGTAAATGACAATAGAGTGATAGGACAAAAATTGTTCTTTTCTACTGCCCAAGGAAGTGAGGAGGGAGTGCCTGAGCCCATGTCAGAGATAATTAATATCGCAATTGTGCTTTAAAGACTTTCTTCTTTCTTTGCTAGATGCAGAAATTAAGCTATATGAAAACCCAGAAACTGTCCAGAAATATAAAAATCACTTTTTAGGAAAACAGAAAAACAAAAACCAAAAATAAACTAAAACCCCAAAGCTCATTATCAAATACAGGTCAAGTTATCTGTTATGAAGCTAATATAAAAGGAATGAATCACAGCAAATATATTAAACCCTCCACCCTCACTTGTAAGGCAGAATAAATCTTGCAGAAGCTGTACTTCACTAGAGTATAAAGCCATAAAACAGGTTTTACAAACGAATTAACTAACTCCTTGGTATAACTGATCAGTGTTGACCTGCAATGCCTCCTTATGAGGTCCAACTGAAAATCAGACTTCTCATTAAATAGAGATTTTTTCAACGGAAAGAAAAAAAAAAAGAGGGGAAAAAAAGCATTTCTGTAAAGTTGTTTAAAAATTTTCTCAAAGGAGCCTTTCAACTACTGTATTGGAAATAAACGTGGTCCACTATAAACAGATATAGGTACAGAAGCACTGTAGGCCATGCAATCTCAATACACATGGAGAATATAGATAGTGGAACTCAATAATGAATGACAGAGAAAAGCCCTGACAATTAATCTAAATAAAATGAAGGCCATTGATCATTGTCAAGCACTGTGAAAAGCAAAAAAAAAAACAAACCCATCCCAGCTCAGCATATTCAGGGAGATAATTGAAAAGTAGAACAATAAATCTGCTTTAATAGCCATTTGGGTCAAATAGAAATCAGACAATAGAAGTCAGGTAGAAAAGAACCAGTCTAACCACAAATGGATTTGCAAATATTAAAATGAACGAGACCGTTCTTCCATGAGTCTTATAAATAATGGGAGCTACAGACAGGACATTTATCAGGTAACATATGGTTCAGAAAATGGATGCAGAAATTGAAGGACCCATAGCTATACTGTGTAATAAAACAGAGTTTGAAATTTAGCAGACAGGAATCAAAGCAATTAAATATT
>VZTU01029348.1:6765-16934 GCA_013400835.1 Zapornia atra | reverse complement strand
AGGAAGGAGATGAAGAAGGCTTGACAAAGTGCCAAGGAAGAGCTACTTTCTTTTGTGATGTCACTCCTAAGACAAGATCAAGGCCAGTTTTGCCCTACAGTCACAGCTCTGTGATTTATGTCATCATACCTAAATTAGGGTTAGACTCACAAGCTTGGATGCTTTCAAGGATACAGCTGTGGCAGCACTAAATTCAACAGGGATCACTAAAGCCATGTAAGAGACCGAAATAAGCCCATGTCAAACTGTACCTCTCCAGGTGTGAGTAAGCTTTTTCAGAGGTATCTTGGAGGCACATGTATTTATGACATGTGCAACCATAGTCATATTCGAAGTCACTAATTTGATGGATGTTAGGAAACTCATTAAACACTGATGGCAAAGTTTATTTGAACCTTTCTTTTTTACTTTCCTGTGTGATGAAATAAATGCAATATTCTAATTTAATTTATTTCCAGTGTTTCCAATTAGATTCCAAATGATTTCAAGTATGGTGACCAAAAAGAAAACAAGCTCATTTGGGCTAACTCTGACAAATAATGGAATTTAATTGTGATTTAAGATTCCTAATGTTCATTGATTATTCCATTCAAAAACAGTCCTTGGATAATCACTTATAAATAACAGAGTTTAAATACTTTATTTAGTTTTCCAGGACAGCACTTAGGTCACTTATATCCATTCATTTCTTTTTTTTTTTTCATTACCTGTTTTTTTATGAGATTTATGTCTATAAATTATCATGGTTACACATAAATACATTGAAACTTCACTGATTTGGAGAGCTACATACGCTGATGACAGCCTAGATAAGAACATCTGTAGGTGTTCACACAGTGTCAAGCTTCCTGAAGCAGCTTGGCAGAGAGAATGGCCAAAGTATATGCAGACAAGCAAACTCAGGCTAAGGTAGAATATGAGCTACTCCTGAGTAACTCCCTGTTTTCTGAAATAGATGTGTCGGTTTGGTTTTATTTCTTTTCAAAGTGAGGTTCATTAAAGAAAACAAACAAACAAACAAAAACAAACCCCCAAAGCCACAAACATATACACAGAATCCCTTGCAAAGTGAAAATGCCTGTGCTGTTGTACTCAGCTTTTCATTACTTTTCTTCAACTAAAAATGAAATTATTTTTGTAAATTCCAGCAATTCTGTATTCATTCCTTGAGGGAAATGATCCTATCTGCTTAATACATGGACAATCATATCTGAATTGGCTCTGGAAAACAGGCTCAGGCCTACTATCTTTTGTTACTTTAAACTTTCTGCTTTATGAATCCTGAAGACAAAATTACTTGGCGCGCCACAGCTCTCTCCTACCTCATTGCTAAAATGAGATGTTTCAATATTCTTGAAATGAAACATTCTGACATTATCAAAATGCTAGGAGAAGATTGAAATGATTCATTTGGACCTACTCCCATAAAAATGTCATTGAAATCAGCACATTTTCACAACATGTTTTAATTTGGGCAAAGCAGCATTTTTCTCCTCCCCCTCCCCCCTTCCCTATCCCCCCATGGAAAATTATTTCATTAAAAACAAATGATCAGTTCTAATTACAACTCACTAATCCTTTGCTCCAAAAACTCAAAGCCATTAAAGCAGTACTTCCTATGTACTGGGAGACAGATTCTCCCTTACACATTGCTATGAAAATCATCTCCCCTGCAGAAGAGCTGGTATTTGATGTCCCTGGGACCAAAAGGTAATTCATGTCTTGCCTTTAAGTGGTGCCTACGATTTGTAAAAAAATAAATATATAAATCCAGGAATTTAATAAACAAGTTGAAGGCAAAAGACGAAAGGCACATCCCAACCCTTTGAAGAAAATTATCATTGACTTCTGAGTTTAGTTCTGGAAATGGAAAGCAGGAGCTATAAAGCCATGCCTTCATGGCACCAGGGGCTGAGCAGAGATCTGAGACAGGACCAATTGAGCCATCTTCCGAACCAAAGTCAGGACAGGCAGGCGAGAGCAGTCCTCTGTCCAAACAGATTAGGTTGATGAAAAGCTGCATTTTGTGACTTCGTCTATGATATTAAATTAAATGTTCCTTATTCCACAGCTTGACACTGAGGCCAGCTGGCATGCAGCAGCTCACATCAGTGATGAATCCTCCAGACCCCCACAGTCAGGTGGCTGCATCCCAACTGCCTTGGAAGCAACCCCTGTCCCACACTCACACCCAAAAAGTGTACAGACACCATTTGTGGGACTGCCTCTTTGCCTGGGACAGAAATGCACCATCAGTTTATCTATAGGCAGTAAAGATGCAGTGCCCAATGCTAATTTAGTGATATGAACATGGCGTGATAATCTGACCATGTGACGGATCAAAGTGCTCATATCACTTAAGGAGTGAATGTCTCAGCCCCACCAGAGTCATGGAACAAGTGGCCTCATCATGGTGCCTGTGGCCCAAGAGAGACTTTGCCAGTACCTATATGAGCCCTTGCCTCGTTACAGGGCTGCACAGAGCAGGGTCAGCTCTGCAGTCCTGCTGCATCTTCGGGGTCAGATGCCAACACACATCCATCTCTCAGCCTGGGTTAGGAGGAGTTTTACACTGCTTTAAAGTTTGCCACCATAGTCACAGGTCTTTTATTTTGATTTTGGCCCTTCAGAGATCTTCCTTTCCCTGGCAAGCTTTGCTTGTGATCCTGGTGACAGAAACCATGAAGACAAACCTAGATCTGGAACAGGACCCTCAAGGAAAACTTAATCTTCCTTCTTCAGCACCATGTGTTGCTCTGAGTGCAAATCCTGCCTCTACAAAACCAATTAAATCCTCCCCAGTTTGGGTCCATTTCTGTGAGCCAGCAATGGGAAGGAGAGCAATGGCTGGCAAGGAGGTTAGGCTTTTGATGATTTCTGGTTGCCTCGTGCCTTCTCCCTCCTTCTCTGCATCATTCTCAACATGGCAGGTGCAGTGTGAGGCAAGCAGACACCAGTCACCTCCACAAGCTCCGGGGACATGCACTTGTAAATCAGTAATATTGTCTCACCGAGCAGAGCTTTGAATAAGGCCCTAATTGTAGCATTTCTGTGGAAGAATTACTGAGTAGCTGGGATCACAAATAAGGAGAAGTGATGAACAGGAAGTGCCTCTGGAGAGGTGGGGAGAGGAGCAGGGGTGGGCGGGTGAAAGGGAAAGAGCTGGGAAAACAGTAAAAAAAAAAAAAAAGGAACATTTTTATTATATTAAGGAAAATTCCGTGAGATATTAAAACCCACAAAAGATTCAAGATGAGTAAAGAATTCCAGACACTCATCAATGCTCCAGTTTGGTGTCTGGAGTCTTTGACAGAAGATGTGATTCATCACAGCCCACACACAGAGTCGTGCACACACACACACACACACACACTTTTTTTTAAATATGCATGCTCATTTCAACAAATGTGAAATTTCCAGGCGAAGCAAGAGCACTGCACGCCCACTCAACCTTGAACAGCCCGGCGTGGGTACAGTGTTGCCGTCCCGGGATGCCTGCCAAGCACAGCAGCGCTGCCACACCACCCTCTGTCCTCATCCCAAGGGGAGGGTGAGAAGGAGGTCCTTCCCCTCCTTCTCCGCCCCTCGGCTTCTCCACTTGGGAAAAGGTTGGGTTCACTCTGCTGTAGATTGATGTGAGTCATCTCTTGAACACATATGGGGAAAAAATAGCAGATTATTAGCTATCCTAGCAGTATGTATATAGTATATATATTATATAATATATATATAATATTATATACATACGGCTGGGATAGCTAAGCTCTGAGGAGCCGAGCAAACTGGGGCTGTTCAGGCTTAGAAAAGAAGACTGAGATGGGATCTTATTAATGTTTATAAGTATCTTAAGTGTGAGACATGGGGGGAAATGGCCAGCCTCTTTTCAATAGTCTGTGGGGACAGGATAAGGGGTGATGGCTTCAAGTTGGAGCATAGGAAGTTCTGCACCAATATGTGGGAGAAATTTTTCACAGTGAGGGGACAGGCTGTCCAGGGGGGTGTGGAGTCTCCTTCTCTGGAGAGATTCAAGACCCGTCTGGATGCTTATCTGTGTGACCTGTCCTAGGGACCCTGCTTTGGCAGGGGGGTTGGACCCGATGATCTCTTGAGGTCCCTTCCAACCCCTACAGTTCTGTGATTCTGTGATTCTGTGAGACAAAGGTTAGATGGACAAGGCAACGTCCATGGGGATCCATAAGACCTTGAATAGCTATTCGGAAGGTACTGAGATCCTGCTATTTTCTGCAAAGTTCTGCTCTGGCATCCACAGTTTGGTTTTCCAAAGAAGATGCTTTGAAGCTCATAATTACGGGTGAAACAAAGCCCTGCAGAAAAACTGGTATGAAAAGTGAGGGAGATCAGATGTAGTAACACCTGCGCCTATCTTCAGTGGTCTCATATATCAGCTTCAGTAAGTAGGAACTGGACACATCCATGAGGATACGGAGCTCCAAAACCTAATGATATTAGAAATATAGCCTATATTAAACCTTTTCTGTTTAATGATGCAGTAATATTTGACCAATATTTCTATATGATCCTGAATCCCAGTCCTCAGCTCCCTGCTACACCAAAGTGCTATGATGCCTTAGAAAGAGCCAACTTATCTATCTTTGCCCCTCATAATCCAAACACATGACCAGTAATTATTAAATAAAATGAACAAATAAACAAACAAACCTTCTTATACTTAAATGGACAAATAAATACAATTAAATACTCTCCTGCTTTTCTACTGCTTTGTTCATGCGTGGACAAATAATTCATTAAAAGTCTCTATCAGAAGAAAGAACTGAAGCTGCTCCAGACTTTGGATTCTTACTGGATCTCATGCAGCAAAATTTAGGGATCTTTGACTTGGAATTTATGTCTGACTTTCCACTGAGTACCATCACCTCTGTTGGTGAGAACAGCCTGAATTATCGCTCTGGCTATGAACTGGACTAGATGACCTCATAGGTCTTTTTGAGGCGTGCTTTCTGAAAGTCTATTAAAGGCTGCTGTCAAAACCCCACCTCCGCGTGCGCTGCTGAGAGGGAGGGGGCATTTGGGTTTGCAGTCAAGGCACAAAACCGGGACATGTAAAATTAAATTCCCATCCTTCCTCTATGCCAGCTGATACGGGTGTGGATACAGATCAGCAAAAGGAAAAGTAATATTCTTCAAAAATGCTCACATTAACTCGGTGATTTAGACCCATTCTCCAAAGTAAATGAAATTTTTGGGAAAGTCAAAGAGGTTTTTTTTTCTATTGCCAACCTCACACCAAGGGACTGATAGCCAGCTTATTATTTGGGACACAAACAAAGACTTTCTTTCAATAAGAGAAAGAGATAAATTAGAAAAGATAATTAGTTTAAGCATCTTTATCATAAACTCAATATACTCGGTGTGCCTGAATTGTGCTGAGTGTGGGTGGCAGTTTGAAAGCTATGGACACAAGCCAGTCCACACTAATTGCTTCCTCCGTGGATGGGGCACAAAGTCAATACTGCCTTTTTTATAAATCTTACAGGATTAAATTCCTTAAATACCTATGGTAGTTCCAATATAGGCAACTATGAATTTGTTGCAAAAATTGGTTTCATGTTCTTGGGCCTGGATTTCTCTCATACCTTTATGCATAAATCTGGAGATAGGTCGATTACAGCATTCTCTAGGTGGATTATTGATCAGAGCAGACAGAATCTCCAGCTCCCAGAGTAAGCCATTCCAAGTCTGAAGCCAGTCCCCATCATACACCAAAGCTGGACACCATTTACTGCAGAAGATGATGACAATTATGTGGTTCTTCTGGTCAAATGGTGGGATTTTGTCAGTCCTGATGTCCATTATGCTGGCACACCCTGGTATCTCAGAATGGGACAGGTGGATATGTGAAAAATAGAAATATGGGGGAAAAGGACAATCTTTTTCCTCCTTCTTTGAGTGTCAAATACAGATAGGCTTAAAAAGAGTTCATCTCCTTCTAGATGTAGGTGGAAGCTGTGATGTCCACCTTGCCCAACCGGTGACCATGAGGTGTGCTCTCATTTAGACATTTTGGGTACAGCTCAGCTAGATTTATACAGCTGCATACTACTCACAGACACACCGTAGTGACCTGAAGTCAGGTTCAGACACAGACACTTAAATTCTCAGTCAGGCTGAATACCACCCTTAGGAACCTCCAAAGGGAAGCTAGCAGCAGAGGAAGGGAAGATTTCTGGATTTTGGCCTCAAAGTGCTTACATTTTCCGCAAATTGCACTTCATATACTTTTCAGAATCAGATCCTACAAGTCTTCTGGAATTGGTCAGGTGTTCCTTCACACCTTATATACACCTGATGATTTACTTCTGAAGACTTACCGCATGACAGCAGCCAATATGCACCTATATTTCTGAGGATTGTCACAGATGATGTTATACAAGAGTTAAATATTGCTCTGTATTATTTTTAGTTGCCTTGAAAAATGTACAGGAAAAAATATCAAAATATAGGGCAACATGCTGCAAAAATAAATACTTAAAAAGGAACTAAATTAAATTGAAAAACAGCCCCGTGCATATGATTACCATTTCAATCAGGGAAATCCTGACCCACTGAATACTCCTGAGAGTGCTCCCCCATGGAAGGGTGTTCATATATATCAGCATTTGTGAGATCCAGAACAACATCAGGGTCATTTTGTTTAAAATATACTGTGAACTCAGCAGGATACATCTGCTTTATATTAGTCTAGTGGAAATACTGTAAAGGGCTTTGGGGGGCTTTTTGGGCTTTTTTGTTTTTACTTGGTGGATAATTGAGATAAAATTGAACTTGTGTAAAAAGAAAAATAAAATAATGCAACTCATCGTAGAAATATTATTACTATACTAAGGTGCCAAAAAGGAAACAGAAGTTTGAAAATTGAATGTGTTCTTTTGAGGAACTACTTATTAAAGTATCTAATGGTATTTCAATATTCCCTTTATAATTGCACTGCAGTACTAGCTTTTTGTTTCCAATCTGGCAATATTAAAAAAAAAATAAAAATATATTTTATTACTCAGTACAACCATAGCTCAGGTTTCGGATCAACTGATCACTTTTTGGGATGGAGTCAACACTGTTCACCTTGTACTGTCATTAAAGCACATGCAAAGCCAGCAACTCTTATGGCTGGTTTAAGCTGATCTGATTTGGTAGCATCTTTGCTGCAATTTGTCATTCTCCTTGCACAGATGCAAATGACAAAGGAAGGGAGAATCAGGCCCTTGGTGCTGACAAAGGGCTCTTATCTTCCTAGTGTTTTGCTAGCTGATCATACCATTTCCTTGTCCTTTCATTTAAGGGTCATCAAGATAAAAGTGTTTATTTGAATTCTTTTTTACTCTTTCTTTCTCTCAATTCCTGTTATATATAACACTCCTACTAAGGATGTACTCTGGTCCCCTAGCCAGGTCTCTGAATGTCGCCTTGGTCTACTCTGCTTTTATGGTTTTGCTTAATTATTTAAAGAAATCATGTTAGGTCTGAACACAGAAAACACAGTGAGGATGAGGGAGATCATAAACACCATTGTTCTCATAACTTCCCCTTCATAATCTTTCAAATAAACACAATTTGGGGGGATGCTTCCCCTCCCTGCCCTCGGGTCCCCAGCTCCAGCACTGCTTCGAGACAGAGCCAAGCAGAAAGGATTCATCAGAGCAGGGTCTTAGAAGCTCTGTGTCAGCGTCTTACGCAGTGTGAGATCAGGAGCTGCTACAGTCATCTGTTTGTTTACTTTCTTACTCAACTTAAATAAAACAGGAGGGGGGGGAATGTTCTTAAGAGATAGTTCCTACTTATGTGAGAAATTCACAGGGAATAAAAATAAAAATCTATTTACTTTCAATGACTTGCAATGAATTATGAATACAGAGGTGTCACCAATTTGCATAGAGCGCGTACATGCAGCTCATTCTTGCTTAATCCTTTTGCTTGAGCTTTTTATTATTTCTTATTATTATAAATTCAAGTACAGAAGGCAATTTCAGCACCTGAAATATTTAGAGGAGACTGATTATATTATTATGGAGAAAACTGTTTTTTATCAATTGATTTGGCAAATTCAGGCTCAGACACTCTCCAGTTCCACGATCTCCCATCTTGATTACTGTAATATCCTGCTCACCTCATTTGATTCATATTTCCATGGTATCAGCCATTCCAAGCACAAACAGCAGAGCAAAAGATATGAGTGCCCTTTAGTTTACTGGTGACATTTCTGTTTCTGTCCCTGCCTTTTTTATTCTTTCTCTATCACATCTTTTCCAAGGGTTTGGTTTCAGTGAGTTTAAGAATGCTTTAGTTTATATCTGGGACAGCAAAGATGCTGAGGAAAAGTTGTGTTTGATGGTATGAAAGAGAAAGTATTGTTTGTCTTCTGAGGGTGGAGTTTATTTCAAGAGTTTCTCAAGCTACAGAGGTAGGCAAAAAGGAATTTCTGAGGTTCAATGGCTCATCTGTAGAGCAATGGGAATGTTGCACCCTTGCACAGTTTGAGAGGTCACTGCACAGATTAGGATGCAAGGGATCTCTATGAATGATAACGCCAGGTCCACTGGATTCATGATCCCCACTTTTGCCTCACATGGTTGTCTTTGACTGCAGTGGTAGCATACACTCCATAATTCAACAGTGCAAAAGACAGCAATAAAGAAAAAAAAAAGGAAGGCAGGAGGAAAGTAAGTTTAAGAACAAGCAAGGAAAATAATTGAAGCAGAAGCAATGTAGAAGGAGGTTGAAGAAGAGATGAGAAGAGGCTATCTGGGCAACAGCAAAAGACAGGAGTTGTCAGGTGGCTGTAAGCATGAACCTGAATGAGGCCAAAAGAAGGGATGAGGGTGTGAAAAAAGGGCTACCACCAGAAATCTGCAAGATGCCAGTATATAAACATGAGGTGCAGGGAGCCATAAAAAGGTAACCAAAAAAGGTGTACAACAATATTCATCCACATCAATAAAATGGAAGCAGACAAGGAGGAAGTAGAAGCGGAGTGCAAAAAAAAAACCTTTTTGGTTTAGCTCAGGACAGAATGTAACTGATAGTATTGGACAGGTTGATTTCAGCAGAGGAAAGCAGGAGGAGCAGAATTTAAGGCCATATGAGGCATACTCCAACATTTTGGAGACTGGGGAGGGAAGGGAGAAAGGCTGAGGAGTTTGAGAGACATTGGAAGGAAGAAGACTTTTGCGGACTATTTTGCCACGGAGTGATCATTGCAGAGTCAAACTAAAACATGACTAATTCAGTTTCTTTGTTTCTTTTCTCATCCCCAAACTTACCCCCATTAAAACAAACAAACAAACAAAAAACCAAACAAAAAACAAAACAGAACAAAACAAAAAACCCAATAAAAACAAAAAACCAAAACCCAAATCCCTCAAATGAACAAAATCATACAATAACAGAATTGTTTGAGTTGGAAGGACCTCAAAGATCATCTAGTCTCAACCCCGCTGCCATCAGCAGGGGCACCTTCCACTAGACCGGTTTGCCTAATGCCCCACCCAAACTGGCCTTGAACCCTGCCAGAGACTCAGGGGCAGCCACAGCTTCTCAGGTCAACCTGTGGCAATGTATCTCACAGGGAGACACTTTTTTCACTTAAAACCCATTACCATTACCACAGTTACCATTACCACAATTACCCATTGTGTTATCACTACACTGTCTGACAAAGAATCATTCTCCATCTTTCCTGTAGCCCCTTTAAGGTATCAGAAGGCTGCTATAAGGTCTCCCAGAATCCTCTCTTCTGCAGACTGAACAAGCCCAATGTTCTCAGCCTGTCTTCATAGGAGAGGTTCTCTTTGTGGCTTCCTCTGGACTCAAGCCAAGAGCTCCATGTCTTTCCTGTACTGGGCAACCCAGAGCTGGACACAGTACTCCAGGTAGGGTCTCACCTGAGTTCATTAGAGATACACAACAATCACCTCCTTTGACCTGTTTTCTGGTCATACTGCTTTTGGTGAAGCCAAGGACATGGTTGACTTTCTGTGCTGCAAATACATATTGCAAGCTCATGTTGAGCTTCCCATCAATCAATATGCTCAAGTCCTTCTCCTCAGGGCTGCTCTCAATCCGTTGTTGGTCCAGCCTGTAGTTGTGCTTAGGATTGCCCTCACTCATGTGCAGGACCTTGTACTTGGCCTTGT
>VZTU01029345.1:176580-207799 GCA_013400835.1 Zapornia atra | reverse complement strand
AAGAACTAACATAATTCTCTTGGGACTGATAAATCATTGATAAACCGTGTCCCACTTGGCAAGAAAGACAAAAGATAACTTTTTTCAGTACTTACATCAAAGGTAGGTGTGCTTTGCTGGGCACTCTGATTGCATGGTTCTCTGAAGCAGTCAGTGAATGGAAGCAAAAGACCCATTGCAATAATGCGAGAACACAGTTTTTCTGCTTCTTCTTGTGGTGCATTTTCCTGCTGGCTGAAGAGCTTTTCCAGCAGTGTTCGTCCTGCCAATGTGATGACACAGATCAATAAGAATTTGTAGCTATCTACAGGACACAAAGATTAAGGCGTTACAACATGCAGTGAAAATCTCAACTGTTAGAGGTTAAAAAAAAAAAAGAAATTACTAAAGAATTATTGGGGAATGCATTGGATAATAAGCCTTTAATATAAAATATTTCTACGTAATAATTTGAAATTATCTATAGCCTGGTTAATTAGGATGTTTAAGAAATATACGTTGTGTTGGCTGCACTGCAGAGTAGGAACAAAAACCATGAGATGCTATCACAGCATTAATTTCCTACTTATTTATATTGTACAATTTTCCCCCGATGGAAAAACAGAGATATTACCAAGAAATGAAGTAAGTTTTTCCAAGGGTGTCAAAGTTATAGAATCAAGTCTCCCAACTCTTGGAATAAGCCTTTGTTTTTTTAATGATAAAATGATCATATTCTTTAAAATAAATGTGCTCCACTTCTTTGGAGAAACTTTCAATAAGAGTAATAACAAAAAACCCCAACCCACCAAACCCCAAACTGATAGCTATTCTGTTTAAAATTCTATTTAATACAGCTCCAGAGCAGCAGAGTGCTCCAACCTGAAATGCAGTGCCACAAGAAACAATACAGAAAAGTAAAACTTATTGAAGACTGAGAAGCCAGGAAGCCAGATTGCATGATCAAAGCACTTTCTTTGTTATCGCACCAGAGAATGAAAGGAGGCCATGTGTTACATAAAGTACATTATAGGAGACAATGTGAGAGGTTTGGAAGACCTTTGTGCTGTGTGCAGTTAGCCAGAAAGAGACAAAAAAAATTAGTCATATATGCAGGCTATAGTAAAATCTACATTATAAGAATATTAAATTGCTTGATTAAGCTCTAAAATGTCAAATGATGCCAAAGTTCAGATTTACAGGATATAAATAGATGAAAAAAATCTATGGAAATAGAAAAGGCAACAGAGTAAAGTTAATTTCATGTTTTTGTCCAATGTAGCTGTGAATACAGTTTGTACCTAAATCAGTTTCTATAGTCTTTCTTTTTCCACCCACTCACAGGAAGCCAAAGGTATTTTCCAGAGAAAAATATACCGCATTAAGACAGCATTATAGTGTCATTTAAGGCAGTATTATTAATAACAACAACAACAACACTACTGTTTCTAACATAAAAATTCATTATTTCTGTTTTAATGTTGCTTTTATTAAAAATGTAAAATTTCCCAGGCTGTCTGATTTTGCTTTTAAGCATCTGGATGCAATTTAAAATGGATATTGTAAGTGACATTTAGCCCAAATTTTCTGTATTATTTTAGCTTCATGTGGAAACATAGCCTAAAATAAACAATACATTAAAATGTTAGAAGTTGTTTCTAAGATTTTCCTCTCTACATATAAAGATCTGGTGTTTCTGATTTATTAGTCCAAGTTTGCTAGCCTTTTATTAAACATAATACAGAGCAGTCAATGGGATAAAAGCTGGAGGATAAGCTTGTTTTGTTACATCTGCTGATTAGTTTGCCTCTGTTCCTTGTTTTTACCACCTACAAATTGATAATGACATACTTATTCAATATATCCCTCTATTTAGCTAAAGATACGGTTTGGTTCTTAATTCTCCAAAGTCATTAATTAATTGAAGATGGGCTTTCTTACTACGATTTTAAGAATTTCTCCACAGTTGCAGCAATGTACAACAATGCCCTACGTGAAGAAAGGCAACAGTAGGAAACCATGGAAGCAAAGTGCACATACAGAGCTATGTGCCAACAGATATTTTTGCAATTTGTTTTAATAAGTTTTCTTTGGGGTTGCGGCTGCCAAGGCTTAGTGGTGCTGTAAGGGACCACTAACATCCTACCCCCCAGCTACTGCCCTCTTACTGCAAGAAATGGATTCCCTCAGGTATAAATACTGAGGTTAAGGATATAAACCAGCTTTAGGGGGGAANAAGTACAAGACTGACATCACACTGGTATCAGAGCACCAACAGGTAGCATTTTTGGGGCAAAGCACATAAAGTGAAAATATGATATCACTGAGTAAAGTTTAACAACATTACAAGTTGTCGAGTTAAACAAGAGATAGTAAGCGATGAGGATGAATGGGGAAGTCAATGGTTTACACTTACCTAAAAAATACAGAAGAAAAAATAATTTAAAAATACACTAGAGGGAAAGCACTCCCCAAATGCACTCAAAAAGGACTATGCAAAACGCCCACACATTTCTTGATGTTATATTAAATATTCAAGTTACATTTGAATGTGAGACAATATATATTTGGTTTTTTGTCTGGATGTTTCAATACCTAACAAATCTTGTCATGCTTAGGGAGTCTTTTGGACATCTGGAAGGAGAATAGCACACTCCCCTTTTTTACTTTAACCTAATTAACAGGAATAATATCTGTAAATGACAAAACAGGAAATGAGGCCGTTTTGTTTTCTTCTTAATCCACCCATTCATTTGCTAATTTTTGTAGCACTTCTTAACAGTCTTGCTTAAGATGAAATACTTTGTTCAGAATCTTAGAGGCCATTCAGGTGCAGTTTAATTTTTATACTGGTTATGAACTATTGTTGCTTAGTGATTATTGACTATTGTCTAAACATACTTAATCATTCAGACAATATAGAATAAGTATCTATACTGTAAAAGTAATTAATGAACTTATTTTCGCTGTATTACTTATGCCTTTTTGCCCATCTGAACCTGAAGCAGTCTCTCCAGCATATTAGCAGTCTTGGAATAAACAGGGATGTAAAGATTATTTGATTACATTAGCTAGTGTTTTAATTTAAGAGAATCAGCCACTTAACTCTAACTTTAGTACCATTAAGCTGTCCTTTACATCAAATATACATTGAATCAAAGACAGGTTCTCAACACAAATGTAATAAAGTTCAGATAAAGCTGTACTCTAACTCAGGTTCTGTGCTCCTTACAATTGTCATGGAGAGCTGAGGATAGACATGGAAATTTCAATTACAGAAATATATTTTGCCAGTTCAGTTAATACATTTTACCAAATCCAAGTTGAAAAAAGTTCATTTTTCAATGCATGCAGAAATAGCTTCACTGTGAACAGCTATAAAAAAAAAATCATCTTTGTATCAACAATAAATGGGTTATATGTTTAAAGCACTTACTGGGCAGTATATTTAGAACAGACTGTTAGACCACTGAAGTTTTGGACCTAGCCAGCTAGGCTTATCATTGAACTAAATGGTCATTACAAGTGTCAGAACTACCATCAAATATACAAGTCAGCCAAAGTTATAAAAAGGACAATACGTGTTTTTCTTAAAGGGGAATGAGGAGGAGGTAATCCCCACCCCAAAAAAAGTGTGTCAGTAGTTGAGAATGTTATTAGTTTCCCTGAGGCAACACCACACAGACCTGCACCACCTGACTGATGGAGTTGCTGTAGCTATTTTACATGGGAGAACATTTGAAAGGCAAGGTTTACCAAGAAGTAGTTCCTCCCTTGTTAAGGACATCTTCTATTTCTCTTTCACCTATTTTCAGCTAAAAGCCAGTTGTCACTCCAGGAGAAGCATTTTAGCTCCTAAGTCCCAGTAGTCCAGGGAGGCTGGTGCCAAATCCACCCCCACTGCCTTCTGACCCTGCCTGCGCCTGCACTGATGTCAAAACAAGAGATGTTTGTGAAGCAGACATTGATTTGGGGCAAGATGAAGGTTATAATTTTGTTTAGGTATAACAAAATACTTTTTTAACACTGGACTTTAACACTAGGCTTTTAACTACTTTGGAACCAGAAATAGTTTGCCACCGCCCTATCTGCCCTACACACATACTTGGTATAAATTCAAATTGCAATGACTTTGTGTCTAGATGCATGAAATGGACTGTACAATGTTAGTCCCTGAATCTATTCATTAAACACCAAACACACAAACCACAGCCATATTTAATGCATAGCCTAAATTCCGATCAACTTCAACTGCAGTATTTTGAGCTAAAAGTTTTCACCTTTGGTTTAGAATTAGAATGTAGCAGCAACAGCCTTTTTTTCCTTAGACACCATTAATCACCTCATAATGTTTATATGATGTAATACATTCAAATAGTGAAGACGGTAGCAAGTAACCTGAAATAATTGAATTATTAAACATTTCATAATTATTAAATGATCAGGTGATTTCTGTTATAGGGAATTAAATGCAACGGTAAAGCAATTTCTCCTGGTTGTCTTTACACGCCATGAAAATAGTAAAGAACAATGATCTCAGATCTCTTTTTTACCCTAAAAGTTCCCACTTTTTCTATTTTTAACAGCCTTTCTTCTCAGAAATCTGAGGTCATGAAGTTCTTGGAGTCCATTCTTACCTTTCCACTAAGTATCAGCTTGGTGAGGGATGGGAGGCATATCAAGCTTTGAACTAGAACTTTGAACTGCAGCTAAGCTTCAGCCTTAGATCAAATCAGTGTTCATAGAATCATAGAATGGTCTGGGTTGGAAGGGACCCCATGGATCATAGAGCTCCAACCCCCCTGCCACAGGCAGGGCCACCAACCTCCAGGCCTGGAGCTACACAAGGTTGCCCAGGGCCCCATCCAACCTGGCCTTGAACATTTCCAGGGACAGGGCATCCACTACTTCTCTGGGCAGCCTGTTCCAGCACCTCACCACTCTTTCTGTAAAAAACGTCCCCCTAATATCTAATCTAAACCTTCCCTCCTTTAGCTTTAGTCCATTCCCCCTTGTCCTGCCATTATCTACCCTTTTAAAAAGTTTAATCCCCTCCTGCTTATAAGTTCCCTTCAGGTACTGGAAGGCTGCAATGAGGTCCCCCCGCAGCCTTCTCTTCTCCAGGCTGAACAAGCCCAGCTCCCTCAGCCTCTCTTTGTAGGGCAGGTGCTCCAGCCCTCTAATCATCCTTGTGGGCCTCCTCTGAACCCTCTCCAACAGTTCCACATCTTTCTTGTATTGGGGGCCCCAGATCTGGACACAGTACTCCTTCAGCAAATACGATGACTATGAACTCCTAAGTTGCTTTTTTAGGAGCTTAGAATGACTTACAAAGGATTACAAATATCATGGGAACATGGTATTAAGTTTGGATGTATCAGGTACTCTAGCCTTCTATGGATATTTGATACTTTTTCTGACATGGCTCAGCCTAGGTCTCCGGCTCAGATTCAAAATTCCATGTTCTCCACCTTCATGACACCTGCCACTTCCTCTGGTTCTGATGAAGATGAAGCACCTTGTCATCTCATCACCTCCTGTATGACATTACAGGTCTTCAAGTCATTTCTATGACCAAGCCTTGAGCAAAATTCTCCCTTTTTGAAAAACGCATGTATTCGTATTCTTAGTAATCGGTTTCAATTTT
Source organism: Zapornia atra (assembly GCA_013400835.1). Taxonomy (NCBI): domain Eukaryota; kingdom Metazoa; phylum Chordata; class Aves; order Gruiformes; family Rallidae; genus Zapornia; species Zapornia atra. The sequence continues at coordinate 202,173 of VZTU01029345.1, read as the reverse complement.
AGACACACTGCAACCATATTTTCTCAAATACAAGGTAGAGGGAGAAAGGAAGTCTACTCCCATCAAAAGCCTTTTCACAAACATTATTTCATATAATAATGAAACACTGTAAAATATTAGCTATTAGATAATATGCACATAATCATTTCATATAATCAGTGGCCTAACACAGCCACAGATTCTCCCTTGGCCTGCAGAGGTGTCTGTGTGTATGTATTATGCCTCCTTCCATATGGCAGCAACTGCTACAGACCTTGGCCATCAGTACTGGTAACCTGAACCACTTTAGCTATCATGATCTGGAATATGAGTCACTTCAGATAGGAGAGGTTGCCTATTTTAGAAGGAAGCCTATTTTAGATTATATTTGGTCTTTCAATTACAATAACCTTATATTTCACTGCAATGTTTTTTCTCCTGAAGCAGACACTAAACACAAGTATGTACACTCTTCCAAAATGCAGGTTTACCTTACATCTGATTGCCTATGGAATTATTGTATGTTGAAGGTATGTTCAGTACTGTCCACAGAGAAATACAAATCTCAACTCAGTGTATGCACATTGTATCTCTTTTCCTGTGCAACCAGGATCAACCTTTCAAAGAGCTACTTGGTGAGGAATAATATACTGAAGAACTAGGAAAACCATGAGTGTGTTGTTGTTGGCTTTGGAGTTGCCTAATTATCAAGGCAAGGGAGAGGTGCAAATGGAAGTAAGAAACAGAAGAAAACTACAGCATCACTGTCGTACTGAAGAAACACACACATTCACTGAGGCACTGCACTATGGCAGAGCTTGTAACGTTTCCCTGAGGATTGTGCTGCTATAACCATACATTTATCTTTAGAGATGTGTCTCTCATGCTTATGCTGCATTTGCAAAAGCCCAGGAACACAGCTGCCAGTGAGCACAGCTTGAAACTAATCGTCAAAATGAGTTATACTCCAAAATACTCCACTTCTGCCAGTCTCCCATGACCGCCTGTTCTAAAAACCAGAGCACTATACCACACTTACTGCCACTAGCACAGCAGCTGCATCAGCACATCTCAACCAATACAGGCAAGAAACTGCCCTTCCATTTTATTTTTTCCTTAATGCCAACTGAGAAGCTTCAGTTACAACTATATGTATAGTTCTGAACACTCTATCCAGAGTCACATCAAGGGTTAACTTGACTCATGCAAATACTGATTACTGAAAGCTGAAATCTGCTTGCCTTCTTTTCCCTGTTTACTTTTTTTTTCCCTCCCAATTCAGTAAGATCAGAAATGCTCACACAGCTAATAGATTTCATGAGCTTTGAAGCCAAAAAGTACCATAGGCCTTGCTCTATTTTTGGGAGATAGTACAGGAGAAAAAAAGAAACAGGAAGAAGACATTGTCAAAATGATGAATTTCCATTTAGAATATGTTTTCAAAGAGCTTTACAAAATATCAAAGGCCAATTGCAGTCTTATGGTTATACATACACAAAGGATTGCAACTACAAATGTAGTTCTATAAATTAAAAAAAACCAGAAAATAGAAAAAAGGAAAAAACTGATTTCCACAGCATTCAAAAGTAAGGAAATACTGTACTTCAGATATCTGCTGCCCCATATACATCTAAAATTTTTTCTGTCTCCTTTTCTCTATATACTACTATCAAGGTCACAGCTAAGTCAGGCCTCACTCATCTGACTAAGCACCTGACCTGCACAGCCCCAGAATGCCAGAAGAGGACAAAAATGTCCAAGAGAGAGAAATACTGCAGAGATTTCCATATCTGCAGATAAATAGTAATTGGATATATATGTAATTTCTAAATACTTTGCGGTACAAGTTCTACTCTTTCATCATATACCCAAAACTACACAGTAAAAGTTTGCTGAATCATTTCCTAAAGGCAAATTTTTCACCTCTCTACTGATTAATGTACTTTCCTAGCCTCAAATATACAAAGCACGGAGTGACTAATGCTTCACATATAAAATTAATATTTCAAGGATCAAAAGAGTTATATTTGTTTAATATTTTCCTTTCATTTTATAATCTTTCCACATTTCAAGTTTTTCAGCTAACCTGTACCATTCAGCCTTGATAAAGCGTGCAACATGTGACTGCTGAGAAAGAAGAGGTTTTCAAGGGTGGTCATGGAACACAAGGAATGAAACAGAACTGGAGATGAGTATTCTAGCCATCACTCCTTCTCTTCAAATAACACATCTAAGTGCTCCATAAATGTGTATTAAATATACATTTGCACTAAAAAAGTAACAAATTAATTTAGTCTCTTTCTTGCCTGAAGACAGACCTGGGAGATTACACCCAATATTCCAGGATTAGAGACTTCATTTATTGTTCTTTTTCATTGCAGATTTTTTAATCCTCTTCTGTTTAAGATTGGGAAACTGTTCTAGAGCTTTCATCCTGAGAGGCTGCTTTGACTGGGGTGGGGTTTTTTTGTTTTTTGTGGTTTGTTTGTTTTTGTTTTTTTTTAAGGGATTGAATTCTCTTTGACAGATACTTTCCTAAAACCACATGACACACAGGCTGACAGCCTAGTTACATAAAACATGGAAAACCCACCAAGCAACAGGCATGCACACACAACATGATTTCATAACAAAAAAAACCAAAACCCCAAACCCATCTATTTGTTCCACTATAAATACAAAGTCTGTTGTAGGTCTAGGCAACATATACCTTAAAATTTAAAAAAACCCAACTTGTCAAGGTCTAGGGTTAACTGTACAAATGGCTATAATTGTGTTCTAAAAATATTTCCTTTTGTTATTATCAGTGCAATAGCTAATGTCTCCATTCACTGCTTGTATACAAGCATATGTTTCTAAGGGTAAAAATACTGAGAGGTTATATATTGATTTCTTTATATGTATGCATTGATTTCTTTAATTATATGCATTGTATACTATCATATTAATTTATTCTCTCTTTATAAATATATGTGTATAATAATGTTTGAAATATTAACATAAGATAAAGTTAGGGATGTGTGGAAACATCAGAAAGGCTTGTCTTTTCTTCTCTAATGTTCCCTCTCCAGAGTTCCCGGCCTGTTCACATGGATAGCATCATCCAAACCTGTGTATCACCTCAAATTAAGAAGTCAAATGTAGAAAATCTGTCTAAATGAGAAAACTAAGAAAGGCATATATCAACACTATTTCCCCACCCCCTCCAGTTTTCTATGCCTGCCCACACAGAGTTCAGTATAATTTCAGTCAGATATATATTTATTAAATTCCTATTAAGAATATATTGATTGATGGATTGATTACATTCAAAGATTCTTCTGACAACCAGAATAAAACTATCAATTATTAATTTTACATCTGTCAGCCCTGTACCTAATTAATAACAGCAAACACCATGCATTACTTTTGTAAAGCTATCTTAAACTCTTGGCATCTCACTCTTCCTCCTTTCACCCCGTCTCGTCTCTTAGTACCTTTTTTCATGGTTAAAATTTTTCCGTGAAAATTCTTGACCAGCTCCAAGATCCACAATACATCCACCTCTTTACAACTCAAATAATTTTCTTTTCACTTATTTTAGCCCCACAATTATCGCTCAATCTTTTCAACAGATTCCGGATTGTGCAAAACAGTTTGAATAACTGCATTACTCAAATTTCAACTCACTCAGCTGTAACAAGCAACACCTTATGCAGCTACAGAAAGAGAAGCACATACTGTTGACATCTGCAAGTGTTTGAGACATCCCAAAAAAACCCAGGGAACATACATATGCATGCTCCTTTTAGGAAGCAAGAGCACAATCTGCCACTGGAAAGAGAATCCTGCTGCTGTCCCCAGAGCCACGACAGTGCACACAGGGAACATGGCACCTTATACAAATGTCCCTGAAATTCTTCTAGGAATGCCCTGATGGCAGAAGTAGAGGTCTAGCAAAATTTGAAAATAGAATTCTAAAAAAAAAAAAAAAAATTTACAAGGAAAGATCCCAGATCTAATGAAGCAAAAAGCCACCCCAGAAATGGTGCTGCAAACAAACAGCTTTCAAAAACCCCATCTTAGTCTTTATCTATAGCATCTCTTGATCTAACACTGTATCTTAAAACAGCTTGCTCCACAAGTGCTGGCTATGAGACTCAGCAACACCACCGATTTCATCGTATTCCCCAATGGTCTGTTAAAAGTTTACTTAACCATAAGCCATATTTGCACAAAACATGCTGGAAAGAGCTGAAGCAGTCAAATCGAAATCTAATGCAAACCTTTGTCCTGACAAATGTGCTGCTGATGTCAGCTCAGTTCCTAATTTTTAAATTTGTGTTATAACACAGGAAGATAAAAGCTTACCAAAAATGTTACTTGGTAATGAGCATGACCATTGCAAACACCATGGTTGAGACAAAGCTCAGGACCCAGCTCTGTTCTTCAATTAACTATGCGATAGTCTTCCAGAGTCTGACCAAGAGCACCTAGCCCAACATGAGGTATGTCAAAACAAAGCTGTTCCTCTCTAGTGGCAGTGATGTGACAAAATCCCTTATCCAAGCCACCAGTAATTTTCTTTGACTAAATTATTTGCTGTTTTGCCATTTTCATACAGAAACACAGATGTATTCCCTCCAACCACTCACGCGTTGTTTAGAAAGCAACTGTACATAAAGTTATCAATGTCGTCTTACTAATCTGTGCTAAAACCATGCTGCATTTTGTTCTATTTTACTTTAGCCTTTCATCACATACCTGATAGTTGTATCTTTTAATTTCTTCCTTCAAGATTCATTCCAAAGCCTTAATTGTTGCCAAAATAAAAATAAATACTATTAAACTGCCCTTGATCAGTTGCAATAACATTAAAGTAAACCTTCTAAAAAGCAGATATAACTGCTATCACCAGAGCTTTAAAGGGTATTAAAATCTTTGTGATGGCCTGTGACAGTGCTTTCAGAATTCTTGCAGATTAGCAAGTCTCTGAAGCTCTCTGCCTCCCTAACTTGAACATTAAGCTCCTTGAAATTTTGCTTTCACAGTGACTAAGATTTTACACCTTTCCCCCACACTGATTTTTCTGATATATGACATATATATAACAGGATAAACTGAGACTGAATATTAAGCTATGCTTTTATCCCTACCTTTCACTATATATGTCACATATATATCTTATACGTTAACTATTTATGCTTTAGAAGCTCAAGTTTTTAAATACCAATTCCCCAACTATGATACAATAATGATACACAGCACAAAATACCTTTCTTTATAAACAAGATGCACCCTCTAATAACGTTTCCTTTCACCTTCATTCCTCTTCAGATACTAATGCAGCATTACTACAGGTTACAGAAGTATACTGCTAAAGCTTCCTGACTTTTAGCAGCTTATGATAAAGAAGAATCTATATGTGTCTGTCTACTGAATCTTTTAGGCACCATATGCATCTTTGGCAACTTTCACATTGTGTTTTCCAGGTGCTTAAGTTCCTCTCAGCAAGTATTTAATTCTGCCCATCTTTGCCCTTTTAGCTTCCATGGTGATTTGAGATGTGAAGGCAGTATTCTGTGCCAGGTTCTCACAGACTGCTGGAAAGCCACAATTCTTTCTGTCTGGCTCTTTAAAGTAAGAAGCTCCTCTGATGTCTTCTTGGGCAGCTATTACTAGCAACATCTTTTGTCAGTCCAAACTGATACACACTGTTCTTTACAGCCCAATTTTGTAAAACATCTTTATTCCCAACGGTTCCATGTTTCTTTTGACATTTAATGCAGTCTGGCCCATCTCTACTTCAGAAGTAAATCCAAGTATTTGCTCAAGCAGCCACAGGTCATGAAAGACAACTGAACTAGCAAGCCTCCGAAGTAGGACACAAATAACAAGTTTCTTTCAACCTACTCATTAGAACCCCAGCACGCCTTGGCTTTCTTTCCTCTCTGGGACCTGCACACCCAAGGTCTGACAATCTCCTCCAACTTTCATAACTGCTGACTTTTAAAAACTTATCAAAATGTACAAAGGCTTTTCTTTGCATCCATAAACCAAAACTGCTAAAATGAATAAAGGGGAAAAGGCAGAAAATTAGAACACCATTCTAGAAAAGAAAACCCTATACATTTGTTCTTGACTTCATCTGAATAAAAACTCAGCACATCTCCCTTCTTGTAACCAGACCTTCATGTTCTTTCATTGATGTAATCAAATATTTCCCACAACTATTTCTCAGCATACTGTATTGTCTTGAGTCTTTGTATGAAAAAATAGCGCACACTCTCTATTATGAAGGAAATGTTTTGCTTTTTGCTTCTTTATTCTTTTTTATTTTAATCAAAGCCACCTTTTCTTCCATGACTCTTAGCAGATGTTAATGTAGTTAATTATAGTGTTACTGCAGCACTGACTTCTTTTGTAAAGTTCTATTTTCCTTATCAGTGCAAGGAAGAGGAAAGGATATGAGTTATTTTTCTCCCCTGTACACGCTATTTATTGTCCATCTTCAAGGGACGTTGGAGACAGATCACAATATCAAATAAACTCTAGAATGAGAGCTGCCTCCTGTAATTTATTCCACGGTAAAGTTATCTCTGCTTCCTACTGATTCAAATTCACACCAGATTCAGAGCTCTGGCACTCCTGCTAAATTCCATACAGATCCCAAGACCAAGGAATTCATACTTTTACTGACAAGTAAGAATGTCTCAACAATAAATCTCATCTGTGATTAGGCTTTCCTGACACTGCTTAACTGCCTACGTCAAAACACAAAAAAATTAGATTCTCAATCATTTTTGTACTTTTGTATGTATATATTTCTATTTAATTTTATGTATATTAGTATTTACTTTTACAGCTGTGATGTTGTTTACAGACACATACACACAATCTGATAACCACTGCTTCTTACTGTTGTAAAACTGCTGACTTAAATGTTCCATCTTCTATGCATCTACAGATGAAAGATGTCATGTTCTGTATTTATCTGAGAATAAATCAAGGTTTTTCAATCAGAAAACATAACCCACTTCCTATTCATGGTCAGAAAGCCTAGCTATTTCCATCAATGTAAAGGGTACAAGTTCTGCACGACAGCAATATGAAAATAAAATGAGGAATAGCAATTTTTCACTGAAGGTAACATAGACTATCTCATTGTCCCTGACTTCCTTTACATGAACTGCAGTGTAGGAATGCAGGAAGCTGCTGCTGCTAAGAGAAAATAATAGAGTAACACAGATCCTGATCCCACTTTGCTGTAGCACTTTTCTGAAGCACATCATGAAATACAACTGGCCTTGCATTATCATATGAAAAGGCAAGAATGAGGACATAGTGTAAAGTCCTCACATCCTTCCACCTTCTTCCTTTCACAGTTTCTCACTGCTTCTGCCCTGTTCCACTTGTATCAACTCACCTCATCCTCCCAAAAAGATAAATTGTATGCCTAACAGTTAAGTTTCCAGAAACTCTTGTATTCCACCTAGCCACTATAGAATGATGCGTTTAAATGTACCTAAAAATAGTCAAAGCCACAGTCACAGAAACACCTACACATAAACAGTCATCACCATTCCTTATGTAAGTTCAAATTTTGGCACAAGTATTTTATAAGGAATACACATGGCCATATCCTGAGCTTGGTTAAACTGCAGCACAAACAAAGTAACTTGGGTAACTAGTATTTTTGCATTTTCTATCACCATGATTCACATTGGAGCTTGATCCCTCTTACACAGGGAGCCTAAATATTCATAGATATGCTTTTCAATTCCACGTTTATTTTCCTTTAGACACCACAGCATGGAAAAAAGTGAGGCCTCCTCTGAGAAATAAATGATTTTTTTTTTTTTTGCAAAGAAGCCTATGCACAGTTTTTATTAAAAAAAAAGGACAAGTTACACCTCCCAAGCTATTAAATAATTTATAAATATTTTAAATAACAATGAAGCATAATTAGATCCAGGAAATATATTCAAATTTAAATTTCACATAACCATTCCCATTGGAATAATCCACTGCTCTTTTCACAGAAATGAAATCACTGAAGCACATGATGTCCTTTAATGACCAGCACTGGCCAGATCCCTATGTGATGACTATTATACTTGTACTGTGTCTCAGATAAAAGCAGAGCTACATGGAGCTCCAGACATAAACTGTCCCTTTTCCTTTCCCCCTCTGCACCCCAAGAGAGACCAGCAGACAAGCAAGATGGAACATTTCTACTCCTGACACAAGTCAGGCTGCCAGTCGGACCTCAGAGTGGGGTTGCTGCTCAGAGAGAAGTTGCCAGGCAGATGCAGTCACTCAACCCTATGACCAAAACCTGCTACTCCCAGTGAAGTTCTAGATAAAGATCAAAGCATTAATCATGAGACCCCATCAAAATAACCCTGTGGCAGCACCGCATTCCAGTGACACTACTCATGTTGCTCTGATTTCCATGTTGCAGAGCTGGCATGTAACATTAAAGCAACTTAGCAACACTCAGCAGTCTCAGTAACATACTGCAGCCCATTTTCAAGCGCATGTTACTGCAGTTGGAGTCCACTATTGCACCTCACTCCCCCTATATTTTTTTTTTCCTTTCTCCAATTCTTCCTTTCCTCTCTCCAGGTTTGGCTTTTCTAGGCGAGAAGAGGAGAATCTTTCCCTTCAGATGCTTAGGAGCAACACGCAGTGTAGCACATGACCCTTTATTACATGAAGGGCTGCTATTGGGTGGCTACCTTAGAGGAGGCTGCACTGCCTCGCCATCTGATAAAAGAAACATTTGTATTACTGCTAGCAAACATCATCAGTGAAACAGTAAACCATAAGCAGCCTTCAATAACAGCCCCGTGGTAAGTCTCCTCCAGATGCCAATAGATACAAATGCATATTGTGTGCATCATCACATGAGTCAGAAGGAAAAAAAAAACAACCCTTGAAAAAGTATCTAAAAAGATCTGCTCTATGCCTCAGAAAAACTTCCCCCCTGCTTTTTAAAGTTTTCACATGCTCGCCTATACTAAGACCTTTGTATATGCCTGCAGACACTGCACTAGAACTGCAAGTGGGTGCAGATGACATTAATACAGTGTAGAAGTGAGATAAAGCGGCCTTTGTAAAAAGCACAGTGGTACTCTGGAAATCTGAAAGCAGCCATGAGCACACAAGCGCAGGACTGACTTCAGGTTTTGTTTCACAGTAACCAGGATTTTTGTTTGTCTCCTGTTTACAGCTAGAGGAGAACAAATATAAATTTAATCTTCAGAGATTTGAAGATAAATTATCTGTTTGCAAGAGATTCATGCAGTAAGCGTGTGAACAACCAGCCAACAGAGATTAGAAAGGGCATGGGTTTGTCTGGGTCGAGTTTAATTACCATCTGGGGCAGCTAATGGGACTCTTACACACATTTTATGTAACAGACACCCTTACTAGCTCCTCTCCAATCACTGCACCTCAAATTAAAGCTAGGATAAACTCCTCTTTATTAAATCAATCTATTAGCTCTTCTGTTTCAGTTATGTTAATGTTTGGAAACATCAATTCCGTTTTCATTCAAGATACTCTCTTAATGTTAGTGCAAATCATTCATTGTCACGTACCAACCCTACTCATTCAGGTTCAGCTCTTGTCCTCCTGAGACCACAACATAAAAGCCATTGCTCCGCTGTGCATCAGGTAATCTAGAACTTGTAATTACTGTCACTGCAATTTCAAATACAGCTGTTCTCATCATAAAGGAAATAGATCCAATGTTTGAATTACAAAACACCCATAAATTTGTCTGCACAACACTCATAGTCAATGCATAAACTTTAAAATACCATACTTCAGGTATTTCTTACATAAAGCAAAATTAAAATATGCAAAAACTCTACCACTCCAGTTGTTGGCTTCCAGCTAAATTTTACATTAAAACAGCCTTAGAGGAGTTTGTATGGATCACTGTGAAAACCAAATGGCACACAGCCAAACCACAACATAGTGTAAAAGTAGGCCAGTCATCTACATAGAACCTGCTGTCATTAAAATCAATGACTAAAGCATTGTGGAATATTTTACTTGATTCTAGTTAGAAAAGCAGAACAGCGCTGCAGTCACTGCACAGCAAGATGGGATTTAATGCTCTAGGCAAGAAGCTGGTTTTTTGCTCTCTTCAAGATAGAAATCTGCCACTTTAAAGAATGCTATTTCTAAAAGCCTGACAGTAATCCCTGAATTAGTGCATCTCATACATGCAATTAAAATACAACATTTTTCAAAAGCAGTATTAAAATTGCAAGGAAATTATTTCTGTAATTGTTGCTGTGCAGACAGGTTTAAATAGATTTTTTTTTTCCTGCTCTAACATCAACAAAAGGGTGAATACTAATGCTAAGTTTATTTTCCCTTTTTCATGTACACCAGTTGCTATTTTTATATTCTTGATTTTCAGCTTGTAAATATATATGTAAAAATAACAGTTAATCTCTTTTTGATCATTCTTCTTATCATGTCACTTCCAGTTCCCGCATTTCAGGCTTTTCTGCATGAACTGAAAGCTATAATTGTCCTCTGCCTATAAAGACAGCTGGTATGTACATGTAAATGAGGGTCACCGTAATTTCCATAAGAGACTGAACTACTGTTGCACTGGACATTAGTCCCTTCACAATAAGTCTAAAGTGTTGGTGGGAAAACACAATAAAATAAGAATTATTAAGAAGTATATCAAAACTTGAAGCCTGTTTCCTTGAAAACAGGTCTCAAAAGTAATATCATATTCTTCAAGGTTTCCACATTAAATTTATTTCCATCACAGCACCACCACAAAGAAGAAAGTCTAATTACTGATGATGTTATTTAAAGCTTTGCACTCTGAGTGTTTACAAGCTGACAAGTGTTGCTAGAAAAAAAAAGTAGTTTCTATATGCTGCAAGTCTGAAAGTAGTGATCACACCTCCAATTTTAAAACTTTAGATAGGGGTGTCTGAAATTAAGAAAGCACGTGAAAGATTTAACCCCCCCCCAAAAGTTTCCACACACTCCAGAGGGGGTTAGTCTCCTACACAGTGGGCTGGGTTTTTTTGTGTTGAAAACTTTAGAATTCTCATCTCAAGACTGAAATTGGGGATTTCTGTTCAAGACTACTAAGGAAAGTATTCTTCTGAATTGAATATGGAAAATAATGCTTTTCCTGAGTACTTCAAACCCCTGGAGGCAGCTGCAGTGCAAAAAAGCCACTCATTTTAATTTCTATTTCCAGACAGGTTCATTCACTAGGTAGGATTACCGTGATTTCAAGCAGGGTAGAACGTGCACGAAGAAAGCAACTATGAATGCAGAGAATTATGTGTTATATAATTTTTTAAATCTATAGCATAAACCAAGACAGTCTTTTGATGCAAAACTGTTGTTGATGGCTTCACTATTTTCTTACGTGTGATTTTTAAGTTATGCCGTTGCTCCCTTCCTACGTCATAGCATTTTATTTTTCATAAAAGCATAAAAATTTCACTGCATTTTTTTGCTAATATATGGTTACTGTGCTCATGAATCTAGGACAAGCTTCTATTCAAAAGAAACCTGATTATAGATTCAACTGTCTTAATCTTGTAACAGATGCCTCAATAGGGCATGTTGTTTTTATTCTCTTAGTTCTATAGGTTTCTTAAGCAAAAAATAAATGGAATGCATTGCTGAGTTTCCACTGTATACATCCCTCCTACACGGCAGAGGCCTCTGTGAATACATTAGCTTTATATAGAAACTTCAGATGGGGGAAGGGGGGTGGGGTGGGGTAGTGGACCTCAAAGAGAAGGAAAACAGAATCATCTATTCACACGATTTAATTAGTAAATGCTATATTCCTGTGCCTTTGTGAGAGGATGCAAGCTGCCTAACAGGCAAGGTAAAAGAATGCTTTCCTGAGTGAGTCACCTTATGTAGCAGCAATCAGCCGCAGCTACTAAGCTGTACTACCCAGAGTTTCCCTTCTCCATTTTATATTGCCTTTTCAAGTCATTAACATTTTCTTGCCTCCTTTCCCCTCTTCTAAAGGGGAAACTGACTCCATTCTGTAGTGCTGCCCATCTGTATTTGCACGGCTTTTTCCTTTCCATACTAAGCAAATCCTCGTTGCTGCCTCAGTGCAACACCAGGTGCAGCTCTCAAATATTTACAGTACATCAGAACAGCACCTAGCATAAGAAAACCCCGAAGAGGATCACAGTTACAGAAAGCTTCCTGTCTGAAAGATCTATTTATGCAGAGAGCTGGTTTGCCTACAACAGTGCAGCTCTCAGCGTTTTCCAACAAGAATAATTTAAGGCACCCAGGCTTTTCCTACAGGATTTATACAAAGGAGAAAAGCAGAAAGAAAAACTTCAAAGCGTTACGCACTTCCTTTGCTGGCAGTGCTGCCAGGCTGACACAGAATAGAAAGGCTATGCTCGTTAATGAAATGTGACTGTGTTTGCAAGATCAGGCAAACTGCTAACAAAAGTAAAGACAACAGTACATACAAAGGACTGAATGCAACTATTTTAAGCACATCTTCAAAGACCCTCTGGGAAAAACACCTTAATACATGTCACTCACCTGAAAAGACATTGGGAAATGCCTCTGTGGAAGCCTGCACCCCTGAGGACTTTCTTGAATGAGTCAAAGGCACTCTTTCCGTTTGAAATTTCTCTCTAAACCCCTTGTGCTCCAAGAAGCCTGCAGAGCCCACCTTCTGTGTTATCTCGCATTTGTGACTAGATACTTCTTCTGTCCAGTCTGCTGATCGACTAAATAAACCTGCCAAACTAGCAGATCTCTGCTTCTTAATTGAGGCTTTTTCTTTTTTGTGGAAGGACTCCTGCCTCCTTGTAAAAAGCGGGCTCTGAGATGGGGAGGGAGAAGGTGAATGGTTGGGAGAACTCAGTTGCCTAGTTGTGGTTTTGATGTAACACGGATTAATTAGATAGGGCTTAAAGCATCGGGAACCAAGCATCGAACTGCCTGCTGTACCCTCGGAGGACAAAATGCCATTTTTCATTTCCGTGGATAAACCATTATGCAGGTCCCCTTGACTCGCTGACAGAGTGTGTTTTCCTTCCTGAGTCTCAGCAGCATGATCACAGCCTGCATCCGAAATGCCATCCTCCGCTACTGAGTCCTGCAAATCAACAGCCTGCACTTCGGCAATTTTAGTTTCAGCATCTGCTACTGAGGTTGAAAGAGGTTGTCCAGAGATGTGTGTGAGACCCCCGTTTTCTACTGCAGTACTGTTTAAATCATCTTCTAGTTCACTAGCTACAGCATCCACTCCAGCAATGAGCTGTTCCTGTTCCTCAGTCAATAGCTTACGTTCCTGCGTTTCAAATAAGCAGTTACCAGGAGAGCCTGTGCCATTTACCACTTCTTTCGGTTCACGTTCAGTTGCACAGGAGACAGGAATGTTTTCCGCAATTTCAGATATCGCTGGAAAAACCCCCTCAGTGTCTGGGCTCCTCTCTTTGTCAGTGGTAGTTACTGAAAGAAACCGTTCAAAATCTAAGGGGGCCGCTTGCGAATTAGCCATGTATCGGCCCATTGTTTTGGTGACAAGGTCCTCAGTTCCAATGTTAATTGCCCCCTGCTGCTGCTGCTGCTGCAGCCTAATAGCTTGCTGGATATCAGAAAGCAAATCCTCTTGTTCTGTGGCTGAATGGAAACTGTATATATCCGTATCAGAGCCAGAGCTGGTCCTTTGTCCATCCTGTGTCTCCACAGCAGCTGGTACAGTTTCATTTCTGATTTCAAAATGTTCAACATCTGTGTCTGAGAGACCCCCTTCATCTGCAGAGATGCTTATATCTGGAGTTTTGGTAACAATTGAATGAGTACTGTCCAGCTCTGCTGCCTGCAAGGCCTGGCTTTCCAAAACATCCTCCCGTGAACTACTATTTCCATCTTTAGCCTTGGACAGATTTTTTCTGATCCTCAGATTTGAAAACACCGAGGCCCTCGAGTCCGATTTACCCTTCTTCTTACCGGATTCACTTCCCTTTGCATGCTTCCCCAGTCCCCTTCTGCTTCCCGATACCTTCTTTGTGCTATCTGCATCCTTGGGCCCAGAGGCATCCTCTCCTCCTTCATGCACATCACCTGTATTTTTCTTTAGCTTCCCATCTTGATTCCCCATGATTTTTCGCAGTGCAACACCTTCAGCGATCAAGCCATGCTCCCGGGTTTCATCCTTACGGCCTGCCGGCGAGATCCCCTCTAGCGATCCAGGTTTGTTTTCAAGCGGTGGTGATGCAAGTGAAGCAAATGCTTGCTGTGCCTCTCTCCCATCTGCTAGAGCTGCCTTTTTGCATAATGTGCCGCTTGCACTGGGCTCCGCTGGGACATGCTCAGTACAGCACTGAGAGCTGCAGACAGCTCCTTCCAATGGCTGCTGCTGACGGAGCCGCCCGCTCTCTGGGTTCTTCAGGAAGGATTCTGTGAAAAGTATTTCCTTTATAAAAGTCACTTCTTTTTCCACGGTTTTTATTGCTTGCATTGCAATCTCAGCTTGTCATCAAATAATTTACAATTTCAGGACTTCAACATTTAAGTTCCTGGAAGGAAAAAGAGAAAAAAACCCCATAGTTTAAGCAAGGTACTTTAATTACTCTGCCAGTGCTCAAATGAATAAACTAATAACTTTGGAAAGAGAAATAATATTATTATTTAATGGTTTATAAGTTGCTTAAGCATATGCTACTTTGACAGATTACACAGTACCTCTGGTGATTTACATTTGTTTACTTTTTAAAGGCCACCAGAACACGATACACAGTTTTAAAAGGGGAGTCACTCTGAAATTAGATAGAAGAAAGATAACATACAAAAAGTTCTTTCCACAGTTTTAAAGAGTTGCATTTAAAGTTCAATGCATTACAGTAATTACACTACCAAAAACCTTGCCCAGCATTTGTATTCTGAGAAGGTAGATATACTATTATTCCCAGGAGAATCAACTCATCAATATTAAAACACACCACCATTGTTCTCCCCAATAAGAACATCTGGCATGAAACAAGACAAAACAAACAAGAAAAATAGCACTATTCAAATGCTACTAAGGAAAAAGGATACAGTAAGGCATTTCTCCATTTCACCCTATATATTTAATAATTGATTTAAAAACTGTCATTCGTTAACTCTTTTGTAAGCTTGTGCAACAGTTTTAATCAATTGCTGCTTCTCCTCCATTTTTGTTTGAGATGTGTAAGCATCCATATTTCAGAAATGTGTTTCCTTAACTTCCAGACAAGTAGTCCCTTTCACCTTTAAAATTTAGATTGACAATAACTGGAATAGAAAGAAAAGGACATAAGAATGCCAAATTGCCAAGCTGGATCACTTCAGTACCTTGGTTCAACACCAGCCAAGAAGTAATTAGATAGATTTCTGTTTATGATTTATCATCTCTAAGATGCCCTGTCTCTTATGTTCAGTTTCTGTGAAAGACTTTATGCATTCCTCATACCTCTGAGCTTCTTTATCCCTTTGATTAGGGATTACTTAAAACAATACATCATTCCAGGGAAATACAGCTTATTGATTTATGCACCTCTCAGTTTTGATATTATTCTCTTCAGAGGTTTCACTTGCTTTCCTCTGCCTTAATACACATTAAAGAAGAAGGAGGAGATAATTCAAACTTCCAAAAATACGCAAGCATCCCCACACACACACATACCCACAGGGTTTTTTTCAAAGGGATACTAAATACCTTAACAAATTTGTCCTGTAGTCCTTCTTAAACAATTGTGGTTAATTCCATTTGGAATGAACAGCACTTGTCAGTAATACATGCAAGTAAATTATTTTGAATTTTTTTTTTTCCCTCCTCAGGCTTCTTGGTCCCTTACTGCTCTGATGTAAGTCCTGTCCCAAGGGGCTTGTGGCTGAGGCACCAGAAGCCCTCTTTCTACAAGAACTCAAATGTCTTAAGTGGATCAGATGACTTTGTACACTCAGTAACTTTTTTAGTTTTCACTTACCTAATTAAGTGACTTTTCATTTTTAGCACTCAGCATCCATAAATATACTAGTAAAAGCTAGTATAGAAAAACCTGCAAGAGCACGTTAAGCGATTTTGCTTTTTGACTTCATTCCTGCTTTTGTTTTCCGTTACTCTACTTAGTTTCTAATATGTTGCAGTATTTTACCTTTTACAGAATTATTAAAGATTTGCAAAAGGCTTTTGAAAGTTTTTGTGATTTCAGATACACAGTAAGAATTATTTTCGGCACAGTTTCAGTGATCCATAGTAGAAGAATATTACCTTGATGGGTATTTTTACTGAGTAGAACTGACAAGGCTCTAGCCCTTAATTACAATTGGAGCACTTGTAGCTTCCAACCCTATTTAAAATCTCTTCTCCCACTAAAACCTGCCAGAAATTAACATAATACAGAAGTAATATAAAGAAGTAATATTAAGAACGTTTGATACACTGCGTGAGGGAAATGTAGAATTAGCAAGATGTTGTGAAACATTCCCTTTCCTTCCTTCTCTGTAAACCTGCATTACAAATTCAACACACTCCCATTACAACTAATGATAATTCACCAGCAGTAATTGCAGCAAAATTTGCAGTGCAAAATGAAGCCATCAACAAAGCTGGGATTATAAAACAGTCAAGTTAAAGATGGATCTTCACTTTTTAATTAGAAACTTACTATGGTTTAAATCATGTACCTGCACTATTTCCAAGAAGTCTTCATATAGCACATCCTGATAGGTAAGTTCTTCAAAAGAGCACATAAACAAAAAGCCATAGGTAATACCTGAGTTTAAAATATAATGCACCAAAAACATTTTTTCCAATCTGCAGCTGTCATCCTAAAAACAAAATAATTATCAAAAAAAAGAAAAAAAGCTAATCCAGTTTCTAGATAGTGCCTCTGAATGTGGCATTCTAACCACCATGGGTTCTGAACAGGATTTCTGTATGGGAAAGAGTATCACCAAAATGGACACACTTATGTAAACAGAGGTGTGCACACAAACATCAAAGATTTTGCTCTGGTTATTCCACATAAGGCACAGAAAATATGTTTGGGTTGTTTTCTGTTTGTTTTTTTTTTAAAGGAGGGTGGAGGCAGGATACAAATTACCCTAACATGGCAGTGATAGATACAACTCTCAATCAGCATTTTCAGGAAAGTACATAAACCAAACATAAACCCACACATTAATAGTTGGGGTTTGTTTATTCTCAGGAGTCATTTAGCTTCTGAAGAAAAAACATATTATTAAAAGTCAGCAAGAAACCAGAAAATTTTGGCATCAGTACAAGCTACATTTTAAAAGCTAAGACCATATTAGACTACACCGAAAAGAGACTTTCAACAGAAAGTAAAAGGGGAAAAGAAGGGGGTTTAGGTGTTCAAGAAAGCTATTTAATTTTTAAGAGTAACTTTAACTCATTTTTAGCTTGCAAACAAAAGACTGTTGCTAGTCATTGAGCCTGCCTTCCTCATTTAACATTTGCCAGTGGTCAGTCAAAAATGCCAAGAAGCAAGATGGGTCCAACATCCCTCCTCACCTCTCACTCTCCTCCAAAGCCCAAGAGACACAAATAGCAACACACAGAGGAGAACCAAAACTTACAGCTCAAGTTGCATTGTCCTTGCCTTCCCAGAGATTTCTGCATTAACACATTCCTGTTAGAAAAGCAAGCCCCTGCTCTGAGATCATGATTATTTTTAAGACAGTTACTATTTACTGCAGCCTCCGGAATGGTGATGAGATCCCCCAACACTGCTTGCCCGCCCACCCTGCTGGGAGGGGAAGGCCTGCTGGTAGGAAGGATTGTCCACACCTGGGTGCTGGCCCCGACTCCTGGAGCACAGCCAAGGCAGAGCACTTCTCCCTGGGTGGGGTTAGTACCATGGTGGGAGCCTTCCTCCCAAATGCCTCCTAAAAAAGCTGGGTGCCCAGTTGACAAACTGACATTTTGGGCCTGTCCTCTAGTAGACAGGGCTGGTATGTTAAAAAGAACAAAGGATGAGGAAAAGGCTGAGGTTCTGAATACCACCTTTGCCTCAGTCTTTAGCAGCAAGACCAGTTGTTCCCTGAGTACCCAGCCCCCGATCCAGAAGACAGGGATGGGGAGCATAAGGCAGCCCCTATAGTCTAAGAGGAAATGGTGAGTGACCTGCTTCATCACCTAGATGTATGCAAGACTATGGGGCCAGGTGAGATCCACCAGAGGGTACCGAGGGAGTTGACGGAAGTGCTTACCAGGCAACTTTCCATCATCTATGAGCAGTCCTGGCTGACTGGGGAGGTCCCAGTTGGCTGGAGATTAGCAAATGTGACACCCATCCACAAGAATGACCGGAAGGAGGACCCAGGGAACTATAGGCCTGTCAGTCTGACTTCAGTACCTAGGAAGAGTATGGAGCAAATCATCCTGAGTGTCATTATGATGCATGTGCAGGAAAAACAAGCGATTAGGCCCAGTCAGCACAGGTTCCTAAAAGGCAGGTCCTGCTTTACCAACCTGATCTTCTATGATAAGATGACCCAGTCAGCAGATGAGGGTAAAGCTATAGATGTTGGCTACCTGGATTTTAGGAAAGCATTGACACCGTTTCCCACAGCATTCTCCTAGAGAAACTGGCTGCTCTTGTCTTGGACGGGCAGACTCTTCGCTGGCTAAAAACCTGGCTGGATGGCCAGGCCCAGATTGTGGAGGTGAATGGAATTAAATGCAGTTGGTGGCTAGTCACCAGTGGTGTTCCCTAGGGCTTTGTGCTGGGCTCAGTTCTCCTTAATATCTTTATTAATGGCCTGGATGAGGGGATCAAGTGCACCCTCAGAAAGTTTGCAGATGACACTAAGTTAGGAGGGAGTGTTGATCTGCTTGAGCGTAGGAAGGACATGCAGAGGGATCTGGATGGGCTGGATCAATCGGCCAAGGCCAATAGCATGAGGTTCAACAAAGAACAATGTGGTGAGTAGGACTAGAGAAGTAATTGTCCCCCTGTACTCGGTGCTGGTGAGGCCCCACCTCGAGGACTACATTCAATTTTGGGCCCCCTCACTACAGAAAAGACATTTTGGTGCTGGAGCATGTCCAGAGAAGGGCAATGAGGCTAGTGAGGGGACCGGAGAATAAATTTTACGAGGAGACCCACTGCCTCACAGTACAGAGGAGGTCTGAGGGTGGGGTGGCAGCAGTATGTGGGCCACAGCACTGTACTGCAGGGCCCAGTGCCATTGAAACAATCTAGGTGCTGGACTTTGTGCCCCCTGCAGCACCATGACTCCTCTGGCCTCCCCTTGCATTGTCCCTGAGGGGACAGGGCTGCTGCTTGAAGAAGGAGAGTAGGAACAGCTCAGGGGATCCTCACCTCTGCCATAGACAGAGATTTATATTTTAATTAGTGCAGAGATTTATTTTTTAATTAATGGCTCAATATGCACAGGTTTGGGTTGGGGATAAAGGCACATAAATGTAATTGAAGTACTCTGGTGTCCCAATACTGATTCAGATATGGTAATCCAGGCAGTATGAAGAAAGGCTTGTTCAAGCAGACGAGAACATTCCCAGCCATCTATACGTAACTAAAGCTTGAATTTTTGTATGCAAGCAGAGGGCTCATTCTCGTTCAGTTCAGTGGTGGAGCCAGGTCCCTGTTCCTGCTGTCCTGTGGCAGCAGGAAGCCTTCCCTGGCTGCCATGCTGAATATGCTGGAAAAGTTATCTCCCCAGAAGGCTCCAACGGCTATTAAATATTCCCATATAGTGCCAAAGGTCTGCTCTGAGCAGTTGAAAATTGTTTCCTGCCCCCACTTCCTATAGGGAGAATTGGGTTTTACAACTCAACAAGGTCTAGCAGACTCACTTCCCCTCTCCGACGGGGCCAAGTCAGGAGCTCAGAAAATGTAGCATGCATACACAGACCATACAGGCTAGGGCTGAAGTTAGTCTTGATGTTGCCTCATTTAGTTTCTAGTACATATGAGATTCTGCTGTATAATTTCTAGCTTGTGAGAACTAACGTTTAAAGTAAACCTATCTGAAGAAGCAAAGTCTCCAGGCTAGTAGTGCAATGTTTGCCAATTACTATGCTGCAGAATACCCACTGATTAGTAGCCAAAATCTTTGAGAAGCATTTAACCTCCTGGATAGCTCACCTAAATGCAATAATACATTCAGGCATTATGAAACAGAGCTTTTTTTGTTTAAAAATATGATCAGCTCAACATAGCAAAATCCATACACATTCCAACAAGTCATTTTATTGTTTTCCTCTAACATTTCCATATTCTTACTGCTGCTTTATTGTAAAATACACTTTTCTGTTTAAAAGCTATGCAGAACCTTTCATGGTTACTATATAGGAGGGGTTGGCTGAACAGCTGCACGCAAAACC
Source organism: Zapornia atra (assembly GCA_013400835.1). NCBI lineage: Eukaryota > Metazoa > Chordata > Aves > Gruiformes > Rallidae > Zapornia > Zapornia atra. The sequence continues at coordinate 181,826 of VZTU01029345.1, read as the reverse complement.
CTGCCAGCATTCCAGATATGTATGCATTACAGGTCAGGGTCAGGTCACAGAATCAGTCTCAGAAAATCCAGGCCTCTGCAGATCCTGTGGCCGGGGACTCTTGTATTTGGAGCACAAGGTGCTGTGCTAGTATTGTAACCAAACCTCAATAATAGGGAAGTGTGAAGGCCTCTTTTATTCCCTATTGCACACCAAAAAAATGAGGTATCTTGTGGTACAGCTCCTGCTTTTACATGCACAAAATTAATTTCAGAGAAATTTTATTTCAAATGCAGATGGGTGTCTCTTGTTTGGTAATGTATGCTAAACACAGTCCATTCAATAGTGTAGGCTGCATCATGAAAAAAATTAGTAAAATATCTGCTGACCAGGCTATCAAAGAAGCATAGATAAGACAGTTCCTAACACTTAAATCACTGTAAAGTACAGGCAAACATCAGAGTCTAAGTTATGAATTTTATTTTCTAAGGGAGTGAAGTTTATGCAATAAAGGTGTTTCTCCAGACCTCGTAATAGCTTTTTAACACAGTAGGAAACGTCAGCCAAGATTTTAAGGTGATGATTATTAAACTCATTCATAATTTACACACATACAGAATAAGTACTTGGGTAGAGGGGGGAAAAATGTGTGGAACTGTGTCAGTCAATCAAACAGGATTCACATAGTTTAGGAATACCCACCGAAGCACGAATTTCATGGGGAAAAATGAGAGCAGAAGAGATTTATTGTACTAGAGGATAGAGAAAGGAACAAAGAATACAAATCTGTAGGAAACTGGGCCTCCTCATTTTCATTCCTTAGAGAAGAACATATTCTGTTAAATCAAGCAGAAAATTGTGTATTGTCTTTTTGGTTTTCTTGGACAACTCACAGAGTACTTAATGACAGGGTTGAAAAATGTGGACTTTGATCGTATCAGTGGATCTTCTTGGCTGCAGAGAGTCCAAAATGCCATGAAACAATGGCAGATTTTTGAGCTTAGTCATTTTCTGTAGGAGACAGGACATTAATTTAGGGCTCTAATTTTGGGGGTTTTTTACTGCAACAAGTATCTATTTGTCTGAAGGAAAAGTTGAAAAAGATAATTTTTTTCTAAGTTTCTATCTGTTTTCAAAGAGTCAAAGGACATGTTTGTTTGTTTTTAATATCTGGAGACCAAAAAAAAGATTTTTTTTTTACCCTCTTCTTTTAGGCATTTGTACATGTTCTGTTGCAGAAAACCACACACAGGAATGCAGAGAATTTTGGTTAAATAAAAAACCCCAATTATTGATCAGCTTTCAGTTCTTTTTAAAACACCAAGCATCCTCCTATCAATTGCCATAAATACGTTCCTCCTAGAGAGAACAACCCGGGGGCAAGCGCACTTTGTAAACCACTTGGGGAAGTTTGCAAAATGGGATGGATTTGAAGATAAGGCAATTTATTTTTTTTTGTACAAATTTGTTGCAGTGTCTCAAATACATTTAGTTATTAGAATGTATTTTTGATATTATTTCCATAATCGGATTTGGGATTAAACAAATCCAACTTGATAAAATTGGGAAGAACAGCTCTTTCCTATCCTTTGGTTTACTTTAGTATAGAACATTAGCAAGGTGAACACTACTTATACTAATGAACAAATGTGAATGACCTCATCTGCTTGGGAGTTCATAGGATGCAGGCTTTTGCAGCCAAAGTGAGTGAAGTGTATTGAAACTCAGACTATAAACCAGCTTCCAATGCAGTGAAAGATAAGCACTAAGTAGCCAAAAATATAAAGAGCTCTAAAAAAGCCAAAGGAAAACTGAAGTAATATGCATCGCATATATTAGTGTCTTGTGGGTTTGCTTCCTCTTACTGTGATCCTCTGCTCTTGTCACATGATTAGCACCAGTCATCTATACAGGGGTTAATGACTGCTGCCTTTATCTCCACAGTATGGCCCAAGCTGAAATTACTATAGCAATTACAAAAATTCAAGCTCATGCTTTAAGTAGAAGTTGAGGGAGGCTATTGCAACAAACTGTCTGACTAGATACAGCCTCTAGCATATACACTACTAAGAGCTGCCAATGCACAAGAATAGTGCTCTCCCCTTGAAGGGATGGTTGGTTGAGTTCAAACCCCTCTTTGATAAAATCCCTGCCTTGTCTTTACATATGTGGCCTTAGCTGGGCCAGTACTTTTGTTTAATAACTTTATGTATTTTCATAATAGGGGAAAGAGAGACCAGGAAAGTCAATTTATGAAACCAAATCCAAGGTCTTCAGATCTATTGTTTCTGGATTTCTTATGTAGAAAAAGCTAGCTGTAGAACTCTTCAATGCACCTAAGTTTAATTTCCTGATCTGAACAATTTCTACAGAATATTAGTTCTTTCCACTATGTTCCCAAATAAAGGGCATCAGCAGTTTTATGAATACCCCTCAAAGTATCCCAAAATTGGATGCTGGTTTTGGTGCAGTTAAACTTATCTCTATGCAAGTATTTTGTCATTTGCTTGTTAACTCTGCAGTGTAGTAAAGAAGCTGGCTTGGGGAACAGCAATAGGAAATTATGCACAGCATCACAGGACTTCAGCTGGGGTACAGATCTACCTAAACACAGAACCTCCTAATGTGCACGCAGTCCTGGCAGCCTGACTGGGCTGCACTAGCTCAGGTAGGACTCATCTACACTAAGGCAGCTGCAGCTATGTAAAGTGGGCTCAGTTCATAATTTATGTTTTAAGTCCTTGGCTAGGTCTTAGCATGAGGCACCCAAAGCTTAATTGGAATCCCTACTGGTTTTGTAGTTAAAATGGCTTTCTTTTTGTCAGCTGAATTGTTATCACAATAAGCTTAGTTCTTGTGCTGATTGTCTTTATAAAGCAAATACATTGCAGATGAACAGCTGGCAATCTATTTGACTAGAGTAAGACAAAAGAATCATGGTGCTGCTGAATAACCCAGATGCCCAGATAAAGGTCAGGAAATTCAATTAGGATGATGATCTTTTTGTATCAAAAGGATTATTCCCCACATAGAAGCCACCATTGAACTACAGCCTCTGCAGGGCTAAAAACATAGGCCAACTAGTGTGAACCAGTTAGGGAATGGAAAGTCCTTCCCACAAGCAACAGCAAGTTAAAATTTTGTCAGATCACTGTTTCTGCTCACTATACCCATTCCCAGTCTCTCACATTCTGTTGCTTTTTTTCCTTGACTTCAACATCTTCATCAGGCTAAGTATCTAATATCAACTGTCCTGCTGAATTTCGTGTCCTGATAAACTCTCCTTTGACTTCATCATCACTGTATCCAAGATCTTTTTGTGTGATGTTTAACCTTGTTGCATGATTTCTCCAAGGCCATCCACAGACTCAGTGTCTCAGTATGGTGGGTGACCTGCCTCTAGCTAAAAAATGGCATATCTTCTCCTGTAATTGTATATCTTCATTCATTTCTTTGTCTGAAATTGCTGATAACTTTAGACCTACATTTGTGTGACAGCTTCTAATGCACCTTTCTTTGCAGTGCTATTTCTTCCTTCTGCTAACCACTGCCATTCTTTTCTAAAGTGTTCTGTCCTTAAATGGTGTATCATCACATTACTCTCTTTTTATCTTCTAATCCAAGATCTCCACTGCAGCTAAATTCCCATTTGTGGCTATGATGCAAGGAGTTACTTCCATCTCTCAAAAGATAGCCAGTAATGAGTGGATTAAACATTGCTTGCTTTCACCCAGTACTGTGGGTAAGGATGTTATTATTGCTCTTACTTTTCCCTTCCATATCCTGGCTTTCATTTAACATTATTAAACATTAATGCCCATGTCTTTCAAATACTGTCAGGACATAAACGACTAAAGGATATTCTGTATTCATCATCTGTTTTATCTGTAATTCTTATAAAATTTCCTTTAGCTTTATGCAGCAGATTCCTTCCACCTTTGCGAGAACCCTGAGTTGGGTTCCAGTCTTCTTCTGTATCACCATCCAAACAGAGCTGTTCAGAAACAGAAAGTAAAAATTCAATATTTGCCTCACTATCTTTCTATAGACAGTTTCCATTGGTAAAACACGTCGAAAAGAGATTAAAAACAATTAATTTCAACTGCTGCAAGCTTCAATTCTGAGAAAGGACGCCAAACAGTGTAAAGAGTTGTGATTCAGACAATGCTTGCATCACATTTCAAAGTCTTAATTTCTCCTAAAACATTATAATTTAAAATGTCACAGCCTTGATTGCTTTAGAAAATTAGTTATGGAACCTGAAGTAATACCAAAGCATTGATTTATGCAACAGTTGGCAAGAAATCTTTCCAGAAAATGTTTTATTATGCTGTCCCCACACTTGCCAATGTCATCTTATTAAGAGTTTAAAACTATTTTGAAAATAGAGTCCTTCCTAACATCCAAACTGGTCAGCCTTACTCATCAAATGACATGAGATATATCATTCCTATTTCACTTATGTTCAGGGAAGATGTTCAAGTAACTAAGCTTGAAGTGCTCATCAGCAGTCCTAAATTTCAGTTGTGAAAATTGTCAATATAGCAGTTCATCTCTTTGTATCTGTGTTAGGTAAGAAGGAAGACTAATGCCCTAAGAAGGGTTAACTTGCTTTTTTTTTTACATAAGGTACTCAGCACTGAGGAAAAACCACCACCTGGGGTCAAAAGATTATTCAATTAACAAAATTCTGATGGTCTTTGCTGAGCCAGCTTAGTCTTACTTGTGGTGTCATTAGAGGAAGTGTTTTCTTTACTAAAGGCTAGGCTACTTTAGTGTAGCCTAAAGAAAGCAAAAAAATCTGCCATGAAAAGACTTAGAACTTTTAAACAGGATATTCCCATTGTCGATTGACAATTCATTTATTTGCCTGTGTGCCACAAATGTTACCGATATCCACAGATACTGAAATGTTTCAGGATATATCATCTTTAAGAATAAAAAAAAAAGGAATTTTACTGATGGTGCCTCTGGTTCAACATTGTGCCTCTAGCAGCAGTCAGGATGGATAGTGTTTCAGGAAACACTCTAAAGGTAAGCAATGGGTTAATTTTATTCTTCAAGTCCATCATCCAGGGTACTGTATCTCCTTAGACAAAGGGGTTTTATTTGTTTAACTGAGCCTTATAACTCCAAACAGTCTCGTGTTGTAATTCAGGATGTCCTTGCTATCGTGTTAGCTGCATTTTTGCACACAGGAACACATCAGTCAAAGCTGGGTCCAGTTGTACTGAGCACTAAGCAAAACACTGCAAGCATACTGTTCC